>PVKC010004654.1:0-35133 GCA_004027635.1 Crocidura indochinensis
ACAATAAAAATTTAAATTAGGAAAAAAAAATAAATGACTCAACAACTTAAAAAAAAAAAAAAGAATGGTGGGGAGTGGAGCAGTGGCACAATGGTAAGGAAGCTGCCTTGCCCACGCTAGTCTAAGATGAACCTCGGTTCTATCTCCCCATGTCCTTATATGGTCCCCAAGCCAGGAGCAATTTCTGAGCGCATAGCCAGAAATTCTGAGTGTCACTGGGTGTGGATTCCCCAAAACAAACAAAAAAGAAATAAGAATGGAATAGAATAAAAATAATCCAGTATTTATCTAAAGACTATGAAAACACAGTGAAAAAACACAGTGAAATAAAAAACTATGAAAGCACAATTGGTAGGCATTTGCCTTGCATGTGGCTGACCAGAGTTTGATCCTCAGCATACACTAAGGTCCCCTGAGCCTGCCAGGAGTGAGTTCTGAATGCAGTCAGGAGTAACCTCTGAGCACCACAGGATGTGATCCAAAAAAATAAAACAAAAAGAATATTAAAACATCATTACAAAAAGTTATGTGCACCTTTGCATAGTGTCAACAGTAGTGTCAAAACAACACAATATAGTCAAAACATTCAACCCATCTAAACACCCATCAATAGAAGAGAGAATAAAAGCCTGTTGTATATATCACTATAAATATCAGTAAATTACTCTGCCACTGAAAAGGCTAAAATTGTATTTTTAGGAAAAAAAATAAATGTATCTTGAGATGATTAAGCTATGTGAAATAAATAAGGAAGTATAAAATTATTATCTGATAGTTTCATTATTGTGAAAGGAATATGCATCATAAAGAAAAAAGTAGTCCCACACACACACACAAAAAAAGAAAACACTCAAAAATGTTCTGGTATCAGGGCCCGTGCGGTGGTGCTAGAGGTAAGGTGTCTGCCTTGCCAGTGCTAGCCTAGGACAGACTTCAGTTTGATCCCCTGGCATCCCGTATAGTTCCCCAAACCAGGAGCGACTTCTGAGCGCATAACCAGGAGTAACCCCTGAGCATCACCGGGTTGGCCCAAAAACCAAAAAAAAAAAAAAAAAAAAAAAAAAAAGTTCTGGTATCAGGAACAACCATAGTGGTTGTCAAAGGGAAAGAAAAGTGGAGATTAAAACAATATAGTCTGTGACCAGAAGCACGCAGAAGTTGGGCCTTCTCTCTGCTGTCCTGTGGCCTGGGTTTTGATCCTCTTCGACATTCTTCCCTGAGGTCTTGTCTTCTTCAGAGACGAGCCATCGTAGAGCCAGAGGATTACAGCCGCTCTGTTTCACAACTATGTGCATCTTCTAGCCAATGAATACCACCTCAAAACTAGAAAAACCCACAATACAAACATGATAATGGGAAAACAATGCAGGATAACACCAGGCATAGAGAATGAAGATAGCAACTCTGATGACCCAAAAATGGACAACTACTTAGTCTCTCAGATATGAAGTATAGTGAAGAAATATGGAGGATGTTCATAGAACTCAAATAAAACATAGATTGAGTTGGATGGAACACAAATAAGAATCAAGAGGATATGAAGATGTTGAGTTCAGGATTTCACTTCCTTCCTCCGGGCAGCCCCAGAGTTTCAAGAAGGAAACCACAGACCATGCAACGCATAGGATGGACATTTATTATTGCTGGCACCAGGGTCATTTGCTCAAGAGGTAAAGCTCATGGCCAATGGACCCAAACATAGCTCAGACAAGGTTTATTATAGGCTTCAAGGGGAGAGGAAAAAAAAAGAAACAAGCAGCAAAAAGTTTGTACAAGTGGGAAAGTTTTGCATTACAAGCAATAGACATACCCCCCCCTCCCTTAGCTTCAATTTCTATAGGATGTGGTTAGCTTCTTCAAGTCTGCAAGTGACTCAGAGGAAGAGGGGCTACCAGGTATGAAGGAAGAGGGGAGGCACCAAGTGCCCAGAACAGAGGCTGAGTGGCACTTATACAGAAGGAAGCATAACCTAATTTCAGTTCTGGGCAAAGGCCAAGCCAAGGATTAATTTCTATTTCCCCACAAAGATAGAAATCAGAAAACTCCTAACTGAAAAGAACAGATCTGAAAAATTCAGTAGAAGAATCGAAACCTCAATGGAAAGCTTCTCAAACAGGGTAACAGCAGCTAAGGATAGAATTAGTGAGCTGCACTTCATGAAGCTCATCACAAAGAGTGGTGAGTGCAGTTCTAGAAATAACTACACAGAGAACTACAGTAATCATGTGAATGAATGAGGGAACTGGAAAGCCTGTCTGGAGTACAGGTGGGGGGGGGTGGTTTGGGATGGAGGGAGATTTGGGACTTTGGTGGTGGGAATGTTGCCCTGGTGAAGGGGGTGTTCCTTACATGACTAAAATCTAATCACAACCATATATGTAATCAAGATGCTTAAATAAAAAAAAAAAGAATTAGTGAGCTGGAAGATGAGATTCATTACATCTCCATACAGCAGAAGAGAATGGAAAAAAAAAACCCTTAAAGCAAATGATCAGACAATGAAAAAATTACTCATAGAGTGTGAACAGATGAAAATAGAAGTCACTGATAAACAGAAAACAACATAAGAATCATTGGAGTAAGAGAGATCCAGAAAGAAAATCCCCGGGAAGAATCAACAGTCAAGGACATCATTACAGAGAAACTATCAGAGCTAAACACTACATGTAATCAAATCCTGCATGCCCCAAGAGTACCAGCTGAAATAGACCCAAGGAAAAGCACCTAGTCACAATGACAAATCTCACAGATAGGGATAGATTACTGAAAGAAGCAATATAAAAAGGGAAATTACATTCAAGGGAGCATCCTTAAGATTTACAGAAGGGACCGGAGAGATAGCATGGAGGTAAAGCTTTGCCTTACATGTAGAGAGACAGTGGTTCAAATCCCGGCATCCCATATGGTCCCCTGAGCCTGCCAGGAGCGATTTCTGAGTATAGAGCCAGGGGTGACCCCTGAGCACTGCCGGGTGTGACCAAAAAACAATAAATAAATCAAGATTTACAGCAGAACTGTTGCCACGGAATCATAAACCTTTAGGGGAATTTAGCCCACCAGAGGTATCCTTAGATTTTCCTTGTGGGGAGAACTGCAATATCCCCAAGGGGGATCCTCAAAAGACCCGCTGTGGATGCCTTTTTTCCCCTGCGTGGATGGTTGAGGAATTTCCGAAGAGATGCTTGGCATTATCTCAGACAAAATTGTGGTCTCTATCAAATAATTTGGCTCAGAAATTCCAGTACCAAAGAACAACAACAACAAAAAAAGACCCTTTTTCTGGAGGTATAATCCTAAAAGTTCAGACAATGTTTCAAATATGTCCTTGCAGCTGAAGTTTCTGGTTAAACAAGAGCGAAATTGACTCTGCTCAAAATAGGAAAACACATTTTAGGAGATTTGGTTTCCTCCTGAGCTTGACCCCCCAAAAAATGAAGCCCAGCTCAGGAAGATCAAGTTTCTAGATATTTCTTACCTCCTCCTAACCTTTGTTTTGCATTTGAGGTTGTTTGTTAAAAGCAACCCTGAGTGTTACCTTTCCTTTTGCAATTAACCTTGCCTTGTTATTGTAAATATCCTTCTCTGCACCTGGGACTGGCTTACCCCTATAAAAACCCCTGTTTGGAAAATAAACTTGTCGCACTCCTGCCAGAAATGTGTTGACCCCACATACTCCGTGTGGTTTCATTTATTTCATATTTCTCCGTATGTGGGTCCAGGGAATTCATTGAAGTCCCACTGGCGCTGCAAGACAAAGCCGCATGCAGCCTTGTCACAAGAAACCCTCAAGGCCAGAATGCAGTGGTGGGACATAGTGACAAAGCTCAATTAAATGAACGCTTGCACCCAGCAAGCGTTTGAAGGCAGTATACATAGCTTCACCGATAACCAACAGCTCAGAAACTTTGCATACTCAAAACTAGTCTTAAAAGAAAAACCTATATTTATTGCAGCGCTATTTACAATAGCCAGACTCTGAAAACAATCAAGATGCCCTTCAATAGATGAATGACTAAAGAAAATGTGGTACATATACACAATGGAATATTTGCAGCCGTCAGGAAAGATGAAGTCATGAAATCTTCCTATACATGGATGTACATGGAATCTATTATGCTGAGTGAAATAAATCAGAGGGAGCGAGATAGACACAGGATAGTCTCACTCATCTTTGAGTTTTAAGAAAAATTAAATACATTACTGTAATAAGGCCCAGCGACAATAGAATTAAGGGCTGGAAGGGCCAGAAGAACTGGCTCACTATTTGAAGCTCACCACAAATAGTGAAATAAATACACTAACAACTAGCATGATATGTTAAAGAATGAGAGAAGTAGAATGCCTGTCTTGAATACTGACAGGGGTGGGAAATGAGGTGGGGCATTGGTGTGGGAATTTTGCACTGGTGAAAGGGGGTATTCTGTTTTTAACTGAAACCCAACTACAATCATGCTTGTAATTATGGTGCTTAATTAAAGATTTTAGATATCTAAATAAATAAATAAATAGTTAAAAAAAAGAGATGATACAGGTTTTCCAAAGTAAAAAAATAAGCAAAAAAAAAAAATACAGTGATGATACATGTTCTAGAGAGAATTTAGGCCTAAAAACAAGCTGAGAAAAAAGAATTAAAAAAAGATAACATCACCTTAAGTTCTAGAGATATAACGTTATAATGTTTCTGTTTCTAATAGGTGAGGCTTGGAACAAATTCTTACTCTACAATGTTTAATATTGGTTACTTAGGTTTAATATGAAAAAGTACCAATATGTTAGATACTTAGTAAAATTTAGATACTTCAGTATATTTCTTTGATTGTATTATTGTATTTAATTTAGTTCTTACGACATTCTGAGGAATAAACTATAAATGATGAAGAAGGAGAATGTTCAGCAAGGTGCCCACATTCAATTTACAAAAGACCTGGTGCTATCAGACCCAAAACCAGTGTTCCTAAAGTGTGATCAACATAGTGTCCTCAAAGGGAATCAAAGAGGGTCACTGATGAATCAGGGCCATCAGAGAGATGGTGATTCTGGCAATAGAGGCAGCAAACATGACTTTAGTAAGGCAGGGGCTTAGTTCACTCTCTCCTTCTGAGGTGTCTAGCTTTTTACTACATGGGCTCGTGTAGCCATAATCTTTTCCAGCTTGGTTTTATATCTTGTTTGAGAAAAGAGTGAGTCTATTGAGCTGTCTTGGTTCATTCACAACACCTGCGTTCGAGGCCGTGGCTACAGCTTGAACAGATACTTTCTCAAAGATGATGTACAGATGACTGGTAACTATATGGAAGGAATGCATCTTATTGTTTATCATAAGGAAAAGAAAATCAAAACAACAGTGGAATATATATCCTTATATCGGTGAGTTTGGCACCCAAAAAGAACAAAAAAAACCAGTAGTGGAGCAGATATGGGGAAAAAGAAACTGCTAACCTCTATTGATGAAAATGACGATTGGTTCAATCTCTCTAGACAAATGGACACTTTTCAAAAAACTAAGAATTATAATATCATAAAGACTGTTAGTTGGATTGAGCTTTGATCTCCTGCATCCCATATAGTCCCATGCCAGCCATGAATAATTGTTGAATGCAGAGCCAGGAGTAACCCCAAGCACTGCCCCATATAACTCCAAATGAGAAAAAGATGATCACAAGACTAAGAAGTGTGTTTTCATAAAACATTGCAATTCTTCTTTTGGGATCTACTTCTAGAGGCCCAAATACACTATTTAAAAAAAGACACATGTGTTCTATGCTCGTTTGCAATAGCCAAAATGTGGAAAAAGCAAAATGTCCAAGAATAGATCACTGGGTAAAGAAACTGTGGTGCATTTATACATAATGGGGTATTACTTAGCTATAAGAAAAAGATTAAATCATGGACTTTGCTGCTCTTTAGATGAAACTAGAGAATATCATGCTGAATAAGGTCAGAAGGAGAAAGAAAGATGCTTGCTCTACAGAACTGTGCTTACCAAGACAGGTGGATTGAAAATGAGGGTTCATTTGAACATTGGGGGAAGACAGAGGTCTCTTTGGTGGTACATGTAGTGTTAGGATATCATCTATCATCAACACTAGAGTCTTGATGATACCTCTATTAAAAAATGAGTCACTAAAGTCTATCGCTTCCAGGTTTTAGTGGTGAAAATATAATTAAAACTAGGAGTACTGGTTTCTTCTGTCTAGTATCAGTGAGGATGAAAAATGAAGGAGAGGGTGCTGAAGTTTCTATTCCAAATTCTTTGATTTTTATGATTTATGCTTGTTTGGGGGGCACATCCACTGTTGCTCAGTGATCACTCTTGGCCTGGCTCAAGAAACAATATGGGATGCCAGATTTTGAACCCAAATTGACCAGGGTGAGGTAATCATTCTATATTATCTCTCTGGCTCATTTTCGTGTTTTATAAAGGGAATTTGAATTATCTATTCTGAAATTAACTGCAAACTACATTAAAATAGCAAAAATTAATAGTGTGAAATTTGCCACTAGATAACAAATGGTTCATTATTCCTAAAAGTCACACTAGCCAGTTTTAATGGAGTCTAAGACTAAGAATCAGAGTACTGAAAAGCACAAAATTTGCATCTTGATTCTTTTTCTTTTCTCGTATTAAATTGTTTTCTATTTGGTGTGAATTTTAATCCAAATGTACTCTTCAAAATAAAATTGTTACTTTTATAGTGAATTTTGAAATCTCAGATGATTGTCCTCTCTTGTCTACCTCTTAGTTTGAACTTTAACATGTTATAAGCAGAATTATCAATAAATAAGAACATGTATTCATGAGTTGGACCTCTGTATCCAAGAACTGTCAACAGAAGCCTTTCTGCTGTATGCTATATGGTGTTGGGGTTTAGAAATCTTAACATATGAGAACATGTTGAAATTAAAAGTCAAGGGGCTGAAGAGATAGCAAGGAAGTAGGGTATTTGTCTTGCATGCAGAAATTCAAATCCCAGCATCCCATATGGTCCCCTGAGCCTGCCAGGAGCAATTTCTGATAGTAGAGCCAGGAGTAACCCCTGAGTGATGCCAGGTGTGGCTCCAAAACAAAAAACAAACAAACAAAGGAACAAAATAAAAAAAGAAATTAAAGGTCAAAATTCCACAATGACGCAATGATCTTATTCCCACATACAGTAATTTTTCACAAATTTTCTTGCCACTGTTACTTTTTTCCTTTCATTTTTGTTTCTTTCTATTCTTTTCTTTAATAATTTTACTTCCACTTACCTGGAAACAAATGTATTATTATCAACTATGTCAACTATGTGATACATTGTCTTTGAATAATTTTTTTTTATAAAAGTGAAAATTCCAGCTCTACAGTGACATTTGGAAGCAGGGACGAAGTGATAGGTTGCTGGGCCTATCCATCGACAATTAAACAATGACTAGAATATAAATAAAAAGGATAAAGAGAATGCAATCAACTGATCAAGAATAGTTTATGAGTAGGTTATTGATTTACCGCCCCCAATAATGCATTATAAATTCTACCCTTGAGTCCATTTTAGAACTCAAACCCTCACATGGATGAGAAGCAGATCCGCCATAAAAAGTATCCTAGCATTTTAGGTTACATATAATAAAAATGATTCTTTCTGCACTCTATTTTATGGCTTACCATTTCCTCCAGGGCATGTGCACTGGGGGTATACAAATAGAAAGACATTTTAGAACTCGGTACAAGATCCAACTCATGAGCACCTAGATAATGGATAGACTTAGACTCCTGTTAAAGTAGGGAGACATGATTCCCAGTAATAATTTGCAATCTTTGCTAAAGTACATCAAACTAGAATTTTTCATTTATTTTCAGCTAGATAGTGATACTGATTTGAGGAAAGGGACTGTTTTGCTGTGCCTCCTTTCTGAGTGTGTTTCAGCATACACTTCACCAAATAAACACTTGCTGTATAAATAAAATAATGGTGCAAACCTGTATTGGGAAAAAATAGCATTTTGGCAGAACAAGAGGGCACAGGACGTGTTATTGAAAAACCACTACTGACTGCATGAAGAATGAATCAAGTCTAATCTAAAAGTTAGTTATTGTAAGTCATCATCCCTTTCAATAAACCTAATATAATTCCTTCATTGTCCAGCCTGTTTGTAGAAAGATTTAAAAGAAAGGAATGCCAAAATAAGCTTTCAAAAAGCTTCAAGAAGGAGCCAGAGAAATAGCATGGAGATAGGGCATTTGCATTGCATGCAGAAATACGGTGGTTCAAATTCCGGCATCCCTTTTGGTCCCCCAAGACCACCAGGAGCGATTTTGAGCATAGAGCCAGGATTAACCTCTGAGCACTGCCAGATGTGACCCAAAAAACCAAAACAAAAATAAATAAAAAAGCATCAAGAAAGAGGCTTTGAGATTGTTTCCTAGTTCCATCATTTTAAAGGAACTTCCACATATTGTCTAAAACAACCCAGCAAAAAGGTTTTCCGTTCTGCTACATGAAATGGTATTTTCTGAAAACCTGAGATTGAAACTGAAATTAATGCAATAGCTTCAATTCTAGGAAATCATTTCTTTTCCTGTTAATAGAGCAGAGCTGGAAAGGATGTAAAGTCGATTAAATATTCCCTTTGTATGTTGACAAAGGGCTCTTACCTCACACCACGTAGGTTTGGTCCCCTGACCACTTCCAGGAATGACTTTGGGAGCAATACCAGGAGTAAGGTCTGAGCATTGTCACATGTGATCCAAATTAAAGAGAAAGAAAAGCATAAAAAATTAAAATATTTAAATCCATAGCAGTATATGGTACTGTATTGGGTTAATAGTATATTCTTAAAAACATGCTAAGATATAGAGCAAAAATGAAAACACAGAAATAAATCCATATATATATGTATAATTTATGACAAAAATAAAGAGCATATAAATAAGAAACCAAAGTCTCTTGTATTTATAATCTTATCAAATTGTCTTTCCTGCATAATTGTCTCCTGACATGTATCTAGCTTTTGAGTTTCACCTAGATCCTGGGGTTATCTTGAGTTAGAATCTCAGGTTGGTCTTAAGTCCTGGATTGAGACTCAGACTAGAGTAAAGCAGCACAATTCTTGAGTCACCTTTTCATATTTTGTTTTATTTTACTGAAATTCTTTGTATTTTCGTGCCCAGGCAAACTTCTGACTACAAAATTAAAAATTTAGCAGGGTATGAGCTGTCAGTATACTTAAAGTTGTCAGTACAAATCCCATAGAATAGGGGAAGAGGAGTTTTCCATTGTTTCCCTTGTTGTGGTCCTGAACCATTTAAAATATTCCAGAACTTCAACTTTGGGTTTTTCCTGGTCCTCTGGAATGCACTTCCGTGACTACATAATCTCTATTCTTCTGACTCTGGGATCTAATCTGGCTGGCCACACTGCCTTATCCACCACAACCTCCAAAATATCTCTTCTCTACTCCTAGGGATATACCTTAGGAACACAAAAACATAATACAAAAATGCTTTCTTCACACTTATATTATTGCATTGCCATTTACAGTAGCCAGAATCTGGAAACAATCAGATGTCCAAAAACAGATGAATGGTTAAAGAGATTGTGTTACATAAACATAATTGAATACTATGTACCTATCATAAAAAATGAAGTCATGAAATTGTCCTATACATGGATGGCCATGGAGACTATTACGCTGAGTGAAATAAATTAGAGGGAGGGAGAAATATCCACTGAATAGTCTCTCTTCTATGGGCTTTAAGAAAAATAAAAGACATTATTGTAATACTACACAGAAACAATAGAGATGAGACCTGGAAGGTCTGGCCTATGACATGAAGCTTATCACAAAGAGTGGTGATTTAAGTTAGAGAAATAACTACATTAAAAACTATCATAACAATGGTAGTGAATGAGAAATAGAATGCTGTCTGGAATACAGGCAGGGGTTGTAAGGTGGTTTTGGGACAGGGCAAAAGAAGTGAGAAGGTTGCACTGGTGAACGGGTGTGTTTCTTTATATCTGAAACCCCACTACAAACATATAATCATGTTGCTTAAATAAAGATATTACTAAAAACTAAATTAAATTAATATTAAGGGGCCAGAACAGTAGTATAGTGTTAGGCATTTACCTTGCACGTGGCTGATCTGACACAGGTTCTATCCCCAGCATCCCATAAGGTCCCCCTATTCAGGAGCGATTTCTGAGTACAGAGCCAGGTGTAATTCCTGAGCGCTGCTGGTTGTTGCCAAAATCCCAACAATTTTTTTAATTAAAATAAATTAAAATTAAAAACAGCGATGAAGTGGTGGTAGTAAGGCATCTGTTTTGCCAGTGCTAGCCTAGGATGAACCCCAGGGTCCCATATGGTCTCCTAATCCAGGAATGATTTCTGAGAACATAACCAGGAGTAAACCCTGAGCGTCACTGATGTGCCCCCGCCCCACCCCCATAAAAAAAAACAAAAACAAAAATTAAAAAAACAACAAAAAGAACCAACACCTCTTCTACCAGTTTTTCTTCACCCACGTTCCAGGAGTGTGAATCTTTTTGACATTGTTTCTAATGTAGTCTATGTTGGTCTCTGAAGTGAAAAGGTGCTAGCACCTTATCACTATGTTGTGACATTTTCACTACAGTGTCCCAATTCTGGTAAATTGGGCAACAAAAGAGAACCTTTACAATAACAAGATTAATAGATAATAGTTAAAATACAGAAAATTATACAAACAAATATTTAGATTTTTAGGAGGTTGGGATTTAGAAGTGTAGGTTACTCAATAGATTGATTTATCTAGGCTGAAATTCATGTTTTGTTTGTTTGCTTATTCTCTTTGAAGAGTAGTAATATTGAATAATGAGCACTCAAACTGAAAAGATATTTGGACTGGTATTTCCCCACCTGACAGAAGTGTAGTTACAATAAAACCCTTTGAAGAACAAAGAGTACAACCAATAACACTCTGGCCTTACATGTATCTAACTCGGTTCAGTCTGTACACTGTAAAATGGTCCTCCAGCATCTCTAGAACTGAATCCTGAACACAAATCCAGGAGTAAGCCTTGAGTACCAAAAATCAGAAACCAAACAAAACAATTTCAGCACTTATTTTATCAATCTGGAATTATTATTATAAAATTACTCAATACTATAGTTTCTGCATCAACTTCAAGTTTTGTCAATTATGAGATAACATAAATTGCATGAGACTGATGCTTCTGTTTAAAAAAAATAAAAAAGGTGGTGCCAGAGAGATAATGTTATTGCAACACTGTTTTGCTCCTATGTGGGAACTTCCATTTTTCCTTCTAAAATTAAAAAACAACAACCCAGATGTTTATGAAGAGTAATTTTGGATCTCCAAAGTTCTAAGTGTATATATCATGCTGTTTGTTCACTGGTTCATCTCCAGTTTCATGTGGCTCAAGGCCACAGCAGTATCTTGTTTTCCGCCTCTTGGAGCTTATGCTGCCCTCCTCGTCTGCCTCTGATGCAGGAGCAATGATAATGGATATCTGTTTTGGTCCACAGTTCCCATAGTGAATAATAAACATGCTTCACCCTCAAGTTGAAGTGAAAAATTTTATTAAAAAGTAGAAGAAAGAAAAGAAACTTAACATAGGACTAAGTATGGCTCCTTTATTTTTTCTAATGGGAAAACTCATTCTTTGTGTTTATTTTTTTCTTTATTTAAACATCTTGATTACATATATGATTGTAATTAGGCTCAGTCATGTAAAGAAACACCCATGACCAGTGCAACATTTCCACCACCAATATCCCAAGTCTCCCTCCATCCCACCCCACCCCCACCTGTACTCCAGACAGGCTAGACAGTTCCCTCATTCATTCATAAGATTATGGTAGTTCTCTATGTAGTTATTTCTATAACTGCACTTACCACTCTTTGTGGTTACCTTCATGAGGTGAGATGGAAGTTCCAGCCTGCTCTCATTGTCTCTGAGTATTGATGCTAAGATGACTTTTATTTTCCTTAAAACCCTTAGATGAATAAGACTATTCTGCATCTTTCTCTCTCTCTCTCTGACTTATTTCACTCAGCATGGTAGATTCCATGCACATCCATGTATAGGAAAATTTCGTGACTTCATCTCTCCTGATGGCTGCATGATATTACATTGTGTATATGTACCACAGTTTCCTTAGCCATTCGTCTGTTGAAGGGCATCTTGGTTGTTTCCAGAACCTGGATATTGTGAATAGTGCTGCAATGAATATAGGTGTGAGGAAGGGGATTTTGTATTGAATTCTTGTGTTCTTAGAGTAAATCCCTAGGAGTGGAGTAGCTGGGTCGAATGGGAGCTCAGTTTCCAGATTTTGGAGGAATCTCCATATTGCTTTCCATAGAGGTTGGACTAGAATGCATTTCCACAAGCAGTGGATAAGGTTCCTTTCTCTCCACATCCCAGGCAGCACTGATTATTTTCATTCTTTGTAATGTGTGCCAATCTCTGTGGTGTGAGATGGTATCTCATCGTTGTTTTGATTTGCATCTCCCTGATTATTAATGACGAGGAGCATTTTTTCATGTGCCTATTGGCCATTTGTATTTCTTTTTTATCAAAGCGTCTGTCCATTTCTTCTCCCCATTTTTTGATGGAATTAGATGTTTTTTTCTTCTAAAGTTCTGTCAGTGCCCTGTATATTTTGTTATATTAGCCCCTTATCTGATGGGTGTTGGGTGAATAGTCTCTCCCACTCGGTGGGTGATTCTTGTATCCTGGGCACTATTTCTTTTGAGGTGCAGAAGTTTCTCAGCTCAATGTATTCCCATATGTTGATCTCTGCTTCCACTTGTTTGGAAATTGCAGTTTCTTCCTTTAAGATGCCTTTACTCTCAATGTCATGGAGTATTTTACCGACGTGTTGCTTTATGTACCTTATGGTATCAGATCTGATATCAAGGTCTTTAATCCATTTGGATTTTACCTTTGTACATGATTTCAACTGGGGGTCTTTTTTGCAAGTGGCTAACCAGTTCTGCCAGCACCATTTGTTGAAGAGGTTTTCCCTGCTCCACTTAGAATTTTTTGCTCCTTTGTCAAAAATTAGGTAATTGTATGCTGGGGAACATTGTCTGAGAATTCAAGCCTATTCCACTGATCTGAGGTTCTGTCTTTATTCCAATACCATGCTGTTTTGATAACTATTGCTTTGTAGTACAGTTTAAAGTTGGGAAAAGTAATGCCTCCCATTTTCCTTTTCCCTAGGAGTGCTTTAGCTATTCGAGGGTGTTTACTGTTCCAGATGAACTTCATAAGTGTTTGGTCCACTTCTTTGAAGAATGTCATGGGTATTTTTATAGGGATCGCATTAAATCTGTATAATGATTTGGGGAGTATTGCCATTTTAATTATGTTAATCCTGCCAATCCATGTGCAGGGTATATGTTTCCATTTCCTTGTGTCTTCTCATTTCTTGGAGCAGGACTTTATACTTTTCTTTGTATATGTCCTTCACGTCTTTGGTCAAGTTGACTCCAAGATATTTGAGTTTGTGTGGCACTAATGTGAAGAGAAGGATTGACTTCTTTCTCTTCCCTATCATTATTGGTGTATAAAAAGGCCATTGATTTCTGTGTGTTAATTTTGTAGTCTGCCACCTTACTATATGAACCTATTGTTTCTAGAAGCTTTTTGGTAGAGTCTTTAGGGTTTTCTAAGTAAAGAATCATGTCATCTGCAAACAATGAGAGCTTGACTTCTTCCTTTCCTATCTGGATTCCCTTGTTATCTTTTCCTTGCCTGATCACTATAGCAAGAACTTTCAGTACTATGTTGAAGAGGAGTGGTGAGAATGGACAGCCTTGTCTTGTACCAGAATATAGAGGAAAGGCTTTTAGTTTTTCTCCATTTGCAATTGGCTTGTGGTAGATGGCTTCAACTAGATTGAGAATGGTTCCTTTCATTCCCATCTTGCTGAGAGTTTTGATCAAGAATGGGTGTTGGAACTTATCAAATGCTTTCTCTGCATATATTGATATGATCATGTGATACTTATTTTTCTTCTTGTTGATGTTTTGTATGATGTTGATAGATTTACGGATGCCAAACCATCCTTGCATTCCTGGGATGAAACTACTTGGTCGTAGTGTATGATCTTCTTGATGATGCATTGGGTCCTATTTGCCAGGATTTTGTTGAAGATCTTTACATCAGCATTCATCAGGGATATTGGTCTGTAATTTTCTTTTTTGGCAGCATTTCTGTCTGATTTTAGTAACAAGGTGATGTTGGCTTCCTAAAAGCTGTTTGGGAGTGTTCCCGTTTTTTCAATTTCATGGAAGAGCCTGGCTAGGATTGGTAGTAGCTCCTCTTGAAAGATTTGAAAAAAATTCATTAGGAAATACACCTGGGCCTGGGATTTTCTTTTTGGGCATATGTTTGAATACAGTTTCAATTTACTCAGTAGTGATGTGTGCTTGTAGAGCTATAAATTTTCCTCTAAGACCGCTTTTGCTGTGTTCCATAGATTCTGGCAGTTTGTGTCTTCATTATCATTTGTTTCCAGGAAAGTTTTGATTTCCTTTTTGATTTCATCTTGGACCCACTGGTTGTTCAGTAACAGGGTGTTTAATTTCCAGTCGTTAAAGTTTTTCTTCTATGTGGCTTTGTAGTTCACATCCAATGTCAGAGCCTTGTTGTCAGCAAAGGTAGCCTGCAAAATTACTATCCTCTTAATTTGATGGAGGTATATATTATGTGTCAGCATGTAGTCCATCCTGGAGAATGACCCATGTACATTGGGAAGAATGTTTATCCAGGTTTTTTGGGATGGAGTGTCCTATATATATCTACTAGTTCTCTTTCTTCCATTTCTCTTTTCAGGGCTAGTATGTTTTTGTTGGGTTTCAGTCTGGTTGACCTATCAAGTGTTGATAGAACCATGTTGACATCTCACACAATTATTGTATTATTATTTATTTCTTCTTTCAGATTTGTAGTAAGTTTATTAGATAATTAGCTCATCTTTCATTGATGCATATATGTTCAATAGTCTGATTTCTTCGTGTTCCACATATCCCTTGATTAGTACATAGTGTCCATCTTTGTCCCTTACCGCTTTTCTGAGTATGAAGTTGGTGTCATCAGATATTATTATGGCCACCCCAGCTTTTTTGAGGGTGTTGTTTTCTTAGATGATTTTCCTCCAGCCTTTGATTTTGAGTCTATGTTTGTTCTGACTATTCAAATGTGTTTCTTGTAGGTAACAGAAGGTTGGATTCATCTTTTTGATCCATTTTGCCACTCTGTGTCTTTTAATTGGTGAATTTAGTTCATTGAGGGAGATGATTGTCATCAATTTGATGTCATCTTTGTAGATAAGTTTGCCGTATTTGTTGGTGTCTCTTGTCTTAGAGTAGACCTGTCAGTTTTTCCTTTAAGGCTGGTTTTTTATCTGTGAAATTTCTGAGCTGTTGTTTATCCATGAAGTTATGTATTCTTCCTTCAAATCTGAACATGAGTCGGGCTGGGTGTAGTATTCTCGATGAGGCATTCATTTTATTCAGTCTTCTCACAATATCCCACCACTGTCTTTTGGCCTTGAGAGATTCTTGTGAAATATCTGCTGTAAGTCTTAGAGATGCTCCTTTGAATGTAATTTCCCTTTTTTATCTTGCTGCTTTCAGTATTCTATCTCTATCTGTGGGATAGAGTATGTGTCTGGGGGTGTTTTTTTTTGGGGGGGGTCTCTTTTAGCTGGTGCTCTTCAGGCATGCAGGATTTAATTGCATGTAGTCTTTAACTCTGGGAGCATCTCTTTGATGTCTTTGACAGTTGATTCTTCCTGGAGATCTCCTACCTGGGCCTCTGGGACTCCAATGATTCTTATGTTGTTTCTGTTGAGTTTATCAAAGACTTCTATTTTCATCTGTTCGCATTCCTTGAGTACTTTTTCCATTGCCTGATCATTTGTCATAAGGTTCTTTTCCAATTTCTTCTGCTGTATTGATTTTTTCTGCATCTCATCTTCCAGTACTCCAATTCTTTCCTCAGCTGCTGTAACCCTGCTGTCGTGGCCATCCACTGAAATTTTCAGTTGAGCTACCATGTTTTTCAGATCTGTTATTTCAGTTTGGAGTTTTCTGATTTCTGTCTTTGTGTTCTGTTCAGATCGATATATGCTTTCTTTGTTTTCTACAAACGTCTTCCATATTGCTATTTTAAGTTTCTTTTCCAAGAGTTTAATCAGGTGTTTGGAATTTATTAGGTCATCTGAACTTTTGTCTTCATTCTCTGTGCATGGTGTTTGCCTGTGATGTCTCCCCATTGTCAGGGTTGTAGTGTGGTTTTTCCTGTGTGTTGTGGTTGGGTTCATTGGTTAGAAAGAGTCTGCCTCTAGTTGACAGTTTTTTGGGGGTGCATTCCCTAGGCCTCTGAGGAGACCTTCAGGTATTCAGAAACACATACAGGCACAGGAGAAGTTTCCCTTGATGACCTCAGAGTCCATTCTTTGTGTTTCATATCAATGTATTACGATTTGTTTTCCAGAGATGTCTCCTTAATTTGGGGTTTATTTGTGTTGCTAGGATAAGAGTAATATTTTTATTTCTACTTTGGCTGCTGAAGAATGTCTGTTTATTTAAAACCTGTTAGTTTAAATATTTGACCATCTGCCCAGGTATTTAGCCTGTTACTTCCTAATCTCAGTGGTCAAAACTCTGGGGGCAGAATTTATGACTTTGAAAAATTATAAACTTTCTGTCTCAGAAAGAATCTAAAATTGCATAAAATGTGGCAAATGTGAAATGAAGACAGCTAAAATAGAGCCATTCCTAGCAGCTTGTGAGGAATATTGAAGCTTCTCTTTCACTACTATCTGAAGTCTGTCTTTAGTATTTGGAGTGCCTCTGAAGTCTATTATGCCAAAAGCAATTTATATTTTTGGTTTCTCTTGATTCTCAGTTCACCTGGGAAGAACAGTTGTTCTTCTACCTATTCCCAGGCACAGGTGAAAGGGTCAAAGAGCAGTTACTTTTGGGAGTTCTACACTCCCTATCTTTTAGAGTGATTTTGGATTTGGTAAAAATTTTTAGCTTTTTTATTTGTATTTTTTTATGATTGGAATGCTTTGAAGTATATTTGATTCTATGTTTTTTGATTACTGTAATTAATGTTTTTATATTTTTGTTATTAATCTTATAAAATTGATTTGTATTTCATTAAAGTTTTGCTTTTGTAAGTATGGGTTAGATATTATTATATTATTATCATTGTTATTATTGTTGTTATATTACTGTACATTATTTTTTTTTACAAATTATTGTTTCTTTACTAAAAAGGGGGAACTGTACTTTATGAAACTATTTCCTTAGGAGTATTCTTGGAATTGTACTATGTGAAAGTATTTTCATCGGATTCTTCTTCGCCTGTCATCCCACCTGGATCTTCCAGGTGGTGGCGATTGAGTAGGAAATTAAGAGCTTGTTGGCAAGACCTGAGGGAACTTTTTGGCAGAGCTGAAGGCTGGTTTAGGGGTCTTTTGGGAGCTGGCAGCAGACTGACAAAGGACTTGTCCCCTAACCTTTCTGTCCATGTGGATTATTTGCTGTGGATAATGATCACCTAGCTCTCCCCCAAAAGGGGGGACAGAAGAATGGGATTTAATCTCTCATTTTGGGAGCTATTTGTGGATTCACAAACAACCAACAAGGGGTTCAGCTTTCACCAACGAAGACCAAGTTCCTAGATATTTCCTACTTCCTCCTAATCCTGATTTTGCATTTGAAGTAAACTTGCAAAGAGTTGCCTTAAATTGTAACCTTCTCCTTTGTAACTTAGAATTTTTACAGGCACACCCATAGCTTAGGTATTGTTACTGTTGTACTTTTCTTTGTGATTATAATTATTCTTCACCTATGGCTAATTTTACCCTTATAAAGCCTCTTGCATAAAGATCAAGCTTGTGGCACTCCTGCCAGAAAACGTATTGACCCCACATTTTCTGTGTGTGATTTCATTATTTCATATTTCATCTTTTGCAGCCTGTGCAACCCACTGTCCCTAAAGTGGATTCACTGAAATCTCAATGATGGCTGTAGGACAGAAGCCGCCTACAGCAGGTTAGGCCTGTGTATGGCAGACACCCAATCTGTTGTACTACAACTCTGACCCCAAAAGATAATTTTTTTAAAGTTTAAACTATTATCTCATATTCACATAATCTACATATACCTTAGAGTTTTTCACTATGATTGTGGGCAAACATTAGTTTCTCATAGTCATGAAGATAGTTTGGAGTTTAAAAAACAATCCCAGTGATCTTAAATGTCCCTCTATTAATGATGTACTATATTTGAGGAATTGAAGCAAGTAGGCAGATTAATCTATCAATTAATTCTTGGGAAGTTATAAAACCAAGAAGTTTCCCTATCACCTACCTTAAAGTACTCTTAGCAGGGTACCTACCTTAAAGCAACCAAAATAGCAGGGAGGCCAGACTAACTGTTGACACTGCAACTGAGAGGCCTCTGAACATTTAACTTATATAGTCAAGTCCTATTGTACATGAAGCCAGTAAGGTCAGACCCTAAGCTGTAGAAGTCACTGGTATGGTCAGTCATTCGTAAAGTCAGAGTTTCTGGATATGAAGTCACTGATTAGGTCCAATCTCAGGTGAGTAGAGTGTTCACAAAGAAATATTCACCAGCCACTTCTGGAGAGTAACTCTATTTATTATAGTTGGGAAATGGATAGTTATATTAAGGGAAGTAAGGTGGGACTCTGTGTAAGCCAATCAGGTAGGATGTGAGAGGGGATTAAAACAGGGTGTGTGTTTCTGTGTTTAGGGAAGACATGATAAGGAAATTAGGGAAAGCGGGCTATATGCTATAAATGTTGAGAAAATGCATATTCAACCAGCTTTAAAAAATGAGGTTATTCTGACTGGATTATTTATTTAGCAGCTAAATGATAAAAACTCAAATGTTAAGAGGAAAAATAAAAACTTTTGAAGATTGTAGACCATTAAAATAATAATTTTTAAAAGGCATGGCACTTTTCATCTAAATAAAATTTCAATAAAATCCACCTTTATATATTGGGGAAAATAATATTACACATCATTAGTAAAAGAAAACAATGCATCCTTCTGGATCAAAGGAGAGAGGTGTCATAATAAGGATGCATGGACAGGCAGACATTAACTAAAAAATAGTAATAAAATAAAATAGAACTGGGTGTGTACTTAAGGTGATTAACTTAAGGTGATTAACTGCATCCTATAGAGGCTTGACTTCTTATTTTATTTTATTTTTATTTTGGTTTTTGGGTCACAGCAGGCAGCACTAAGGGGTTACTCCTGGCTCCATGCTCAGAAATTGCTCCTGGCAGGCTCGGAGGATCATATAGGATGCCAGAACTCAAACCAACGTCCTTCTGCATGCAAGCAAACGCCTTACCTCCATACTATCTCTATGGCCCTGGAGGCTTGACTTCTAAGAGAAGAAGTTAAAACAGGCTGTGATAAGACATGAACATGGACCACTAAAAGTTTAAAGCTCTTCCCCTTGACAAGACTCATATCAGATTCTGACCTACCTAGAAAGCCCCAAATGGAGGCAGTTTGGGAAGAACATTTATCAAACCTGCAATGGCAAGTAGTACAATTTTCTATTTGGGTGTTGTAATCATCTCAACTAGTAGTATTTTATTCCTTCCTTATACTCAGTATCCTCAGCTCCCGCCCCTCTGCAGAAACCCATCTTCTCTCTTGATTATATTACTCCTCACTGTCTGTAGTACACTATTCAGTTCCTGAAATTCTTTTTTTTTTTTTTTTTTTTTTTTTGTTAAGGAAGGAAAGGAACCTGTAAAAAACTAAGTAGGAGTCAGAGCTTTACCCTTCCTGAAAAGAGCATGTTTCACCTCAGGTTGAGATCTCAGATAAATAAGGTGGCAAGGATTTATTACCACAGCAGGCAAATTAGGGCATGTTAAACAAAAGACCCTGAAACTCTTAACTGTCCTTAAGGAACAAGCCTAAAGCAGCTTGAAAATTTCTCAGACCTTGAAGCTATTATAAGCATCAAGCCTGTTGTGTTTGAAAGTTTATTTACTCTTTCTCCCTCCTTTCTCATATACTGATGCTCACCCTCACATTACCAGGCCAAGGCTTCCTTGTTAGGAAGGCTGTTGTTTTTCAGCCCAAATAGTATCATATCAGATAAAGGGGTGGGAGAGGGGGCAGGAGTTAGATCATCTGTGAGACTCAGGGAATGAAAATAAAAATTAACCAATAGTGTATACTGTGGAA
This sequence comes from Crocidura indochinensis, assembly GCA_004027635.1. NCBI lineage: Eukaryota > Metazoa > Chordata > Mammalia > Eulipotyphla > Soricidae > Crocidura > Crocidura indochinensis. The sequence goes on from PVKC010004654.1 coordinate 20,254, forward strand.
GTGATACTGTTTATATTAAGCAATGAAATACTTGGCCTGCTAAAGCCTATTAACTCTATATAACCTGCATGTTAGTTTCATACAGGACCTTTGTCTTGTATGACAAAGTGCCTCAGCTACCTGGAATAAACTCCCTTTTGCATAAGACCTACAACATAGGTCTTATTATCTGCTCAGATCCTATAATGCAGAACAAGCTCATCTGATCTGTGGTAAGTAGATGGGGTCCCCATGTTCTTTGAAGACTTTCTTAGTCTTGGCCTGCACTGACACTTCCCTGGGTGATTTAAGTAGGTTGACTACCCCCTCGAGGCCACTTCCTCCCTTTTTTCCTCCTTTCACGTTAAGTTACCTGCTATAGAATCAGACAAAACAAATACAGCCCAACCACCAAGCAACACTTAGCTGTTTTTATTTAGAAATTTCCCTTGTGTAGAACTTGTACTACTACTGAGATCATAAGTTTCGTAAGGAAATGAATCCAAACAAAAATCAAAAGGAAACTTATGATCTCAGTTTTCCATCAGGGATGTTTAAATGCTTTTTCCTTTCACTTTCTGTTTCTTTGCATTCAACTAGCTTCGCCAGAAGAGGTTTATAGCTATAAATTTAGGAAATCCCCAAATCCCCACCCAACCCATTGTGAGTAAAGAAGTTAAAAGCAGCAAATTTTGAGGAAGAGTTTAAACTGTTACCAAGCTGAACTTTCAGAGCTGAACTAGCTCTAAAAGATCGTTGCTACTGCTTTTATAAGGTAAGATTGGGAGCAAGCGTGGGAAAATATTAAGGATCTGACTTAATATTGACTATTATTTTCATGTGAAAGAGTAATTAATAAAATGCAATAGTTTGATAGTATATATAGTTTAAGGTGAAGGAAGAAGTTTTTATTGAAATGAGTAGAAAGCCTGAGGAAACAATAAAATCACTTTTAGGAAAACTGCCATGTTTTATTATAATTTTTGCACTTAATCAGAGGGCATACTCCTTTATTTTGAAACGAGATTGTCTGGCTTTGATTTTTAGTATCTCACTCCTTGCGGCATTTGTGTAGGTTTTAGTTTCTATTCAGTTCCATCTAAGTTATGAGTCATTTATCTCAACAATTGTTGAATTCAGCCCTCAATGCTTTCTAGCAATTTCATTTACTCTTTCTTTGACTGTTTATTTGCTTTATTTGGCTTTTTATTTGATTTCTGTTTAATCATTTTGGATAGGAATTTTTTTCATTCTTCCTAAAAAAGCAAACACATGCAAAAAGTTATCCACAATACCAAGGACAAGTATAATTAATTGTATGACTGAAATATTTCTTTCAGAAATCATGTTACTTGCACTTATGAAGCAGTGTTTTATGTTTCTTAGAATTTCCCATCATGATGCTTCACTTTTACTGATCTCTTTCTCTTTCTTAAGCTTTCTTAAGCTATGGGCTATACTAAATAAAATAAATATTTACTTACATTTATTTTCAGAAATAATCATATGCTGTTCAGTGATCAACACCATACAGATAGCATGTTTCAAAACTGATGCAGGAGATCAGTTGTGCCTCACTTCAAAACTTCAAATGGGATTTGTGGGCTGCAGAGATAGACAAGTGGGGAGGGCATTTGTTTTGTGCAACTAACTGACCAGGCCTCTATCCCCAGCATCACATATGGCTACATCCCGGATGTAGCCAAAGAATAGAAGGAAGAAACAATCAAACTATGACTATTATTGTTATTTTACTTTTGTATTGAGTTTTATTAAGAAATGTAGGGGCCAGAATGATTGAATGGAGGTAGGGCATTTGCCTTGCATGCAGAAGAATGGTGGTTCTAATCCCGGCATCCCATATGGTTCCCCGAGCCTGCCAAGAGCGATTTCTGGGCGTAGAGCCAGGAGTAACCCCTGAGCGCTCCCGGGTGTGACCCCAAAACAATAACAACCAACAAAAAAAAAAAAGAAAGAAAGAAATGTAATGCCTGGAGCCATAGTACAGAGGTAGGGTGTTTTCCTTGCACACAGCTGCTCCAGGATGGGTGGTGGTTCAAAACCTGGCATCCCATATGGTCCACCAAGTCGGCCAGGGACTATTTCTGAGCACAGAGCCAGGAGGAATCTCTGAGCACCACTGGTGTGACCCCAAAACAAAAGCAAAAACAAAAAAAGCAACACAGTGGGGTTTTAATATAGTTACTTGATATCAAATAACTAGAAATGTTTTATAAAACTTTTCAGATGAAAGGAATTTATACTCAGAAATTAGAATATAAATACTTAAGTTTTATTATTAAGAATTACAATTAAGTACTTTCATATACTTTCTCCATCATGATCATATATTAAAATTTTAATTGAAGAAGTCACATGAATAACTATTAAATATTGAAACATAATTTTTACAAAAAATATTACTTACTAGATAATGGGTTTATTATTTGGAAATATAAATTTAATGTAAATTTAAGGAAAGGAAATTGATAAAGTTAAAAACAAGAAGCATAGCACTCAAATACTAGTCATAAAGACTTTATCCAGGAATTAAGAGATATAAAACCTAAGAAACATAATCAAATAATGAGTGGTGAAAAGTCAGATTCAAACTAAAATAGATTAAATTTAAACAATTGCTTCCTAAACATACATCAATGGTAAGAGTCAGAGGTTTTATTTGAAATCTATTTTTTATTTTTTATTTCATTCCTATGAAATGCTCTGCACTTATTTTACTATAAATGCTCTTCAGTGTCTTTCTTTTTTTTTTTTTTTTGGTTTTTGGGTCACACCCAGTGACGCTCAAGGGTTACTCCTGGCTATTCGCTCAGAAGTCGCTCCTGGCAGGCACGGGGACCATATGGGGAACCAGGAGATCAAACCTCCGTCAGTCCTAGGTTAGCGCAGGCACCTTATCTCCAGCGCCACCGCCCGGCCCCTTCGGTGTCTTTCTTTAGAAACTTAGGCCATTATGAAAAATAGTATGTCCCCATGTTCAGGAAGCAATGTAGTACCCTCCTTTGCTTGAAAACTATAATAAAAAATATATTTTGCTTTTGGGGCCAGATCTGACAGTGTTCAAGTTTTAATGTGTGTTCAATGTATAGGTGTAATGTTCAAGAAATGACTACTGGCTCTCACTCAGAAATCACTTCTGGTGGGGACGGAGATATAGCATGGAGCTAAGGCATTTGCCTTCCATGCAGAAGGACAGTCTTTTGAATCAGGCATCTCATATGGTTCCCGAGCCTGCCAGGAGCAATTTCTGAGCACAGAGCCAGGAGTAACCCCTGAGCCTGCAGGGTATGACCCAAAAACCAAAAAAAAAAAAAAAAAAAAATTAGAAATCACTCCTGGTAGGCTCCGTGGACTATATGAAATGTGAGGGAACGGACCAAGGTCGACCTTGTGCAAGGCAAATGCCCTAGCCAAAACCTGTGCTATTGCTCCAACCCATGAAGATTGAAAATTTCTGTTTATTCCTGTCTTTTCCCCTACAGAGAAGATCACACCATCAACATGGACTCAGGGGATTTTATGTCAGACCCCCTGTGCCTCATTGAGAACAACAATGGACATCTGGTGGTCAATCCAGAAGCTCTGAAGATCCTGTCTGCCATTACACAACCTCTCGATGTGGTGGCTATTGTAGGTCTCTATCGCACAGGCAAATCTTACCTTATGAACAAACTAGCTCAGAAGAAGAAGGGTGAGTGACACTAGCAAAGTTACGGTAAATTTTCTCTGTGTGCACCCATATAACAAACACTAAGTATGATGGTGTGAGGGGAAAAAGTTGCAGATGTGTAGTAATCTTGAAAGTTAATGTTGAGACCACTGGTGGCTGCTTATTTCCCATAAGATAAAGATTAGAGATCTGTTTCTAACTGAAAATCAGTTTTTTCTCTTCTTGTATCATCATACAAAAATCACAGTATTTTCCAATCACAAGAGTATGATATCAGTGGAATAAATTCTATATATGTAATTATGAGATATTATAAGCATACTAGTTTGATAGTCTTGTAAAATAAAAGAATAATTTCCAACCTGTAATTCTTGATATTCTTTCTTCCTTTCTTTCTTCTTTCTTTCTTCTTTCTTTCTTTCTTTCTTTCTTTCTTTCTTTCTTTCTTTCTTTCTTTCTTTCTTTCTTTCTTTCTTTCTTTCTTTCTTTCTTTCTTTCTTTCTTTCTTTCTTTCTTTCTTCCTTTCCTTTCCTTTTCTTTCTTAGTTCTTGATATTCTTATAGTTTTACTTGCCTCTCTTGTTTTTCAGGTCTGTTGTGTACTTTCTGACAGCTTTTCTAAACTGAACTGAACTCCTACTTCAGTTATCTTACTTTCCAGCTTCTTTCCTCTATTACAACCTATTCACTTTACTCTCCTTTGCAGGTTTCTCAGTTGGATCCACAATACAGTCTCACACCAAGGGAATCTGGATGTGGTGTAAGCCTCATCCTGAGAAGCCAAACCACACCTTAGTGCTTCTTGATACAGAGGGATTAGGAGATATAGAGAAGGTAAGGATCAAAGATTCCTCTTTGGTTAACTAACTCATCTCTACACATCCTGCAGGAAGATTGCATTAATTTTTTAATCATTCATTGAGCAAAATATAACTTTTCCCCTTCTTTCAGCAATATTTAAAATCTAATGGAAAAATGTATTGATAAACCAGAATCATGATTGGGACTAGAACTGTAATATATTTAACAATTTTAACATCTTTAATAATGTGAAGCTGGACTGTTAATAGAAATGTAGAAATGGAATGCAAATTAAATTGTCATAATCCTATCTACAGAGACAAGTGTTTAGTAGTTGACTCTGGCTGAGAGGAAATTGAATTCAAATCATGACACTAGTTGATGTGACTTGAACAAGCAAGAATAAATCTCAAACCTTTACCAAGCATTGATCTTATCATCTTCTATTTTGAGTAGAAAATTCAAGAGATTTTTCCTATTTCTATATTGGTAAATTTTAACAATAAGACCAACAAGGATATCAGGGAAGACTTGGTCTATAGTTTTTGCCAACATTCCAAATCTTCCATAAGAATTGACTTTTGGCTATTGAAGTGAAGTTACTAAATTCAGGATTCAGAACAGAAATACTCAACCAGTTCTCATCAGTGATATGAGCTGGCTTCTTTTGGATTAGTATGTTGGTGGTGATGATGATGGTTTTGGCCCACACTAGGCTGTGCTCAAGAAGTATTTTTGGCTCTATCCTCAGAGACCATTCCAGGTTGGGCTTAGATGAATACATGTGGTATCAGGAAATGAACCCTTGTTGGTAGAAAGCAAGGCAAGAACCCTACCTGCTGTACTATCACTCTGGGTATAATTGGATCTTTCTCTTTAACTTCCTTCTTTATGATCTCCTTTGACTTTTGATTTATCATAAATTGAAAATGATCAACCTAAATTTGTATTTGAGTTTTCTTATCAACAAAAGAGACATCATAATTATAAGTCTATCTGAAAGCACTTTATGGAAGATTAGATAATAATGTGAGCTACCCTGGGTATAAATTCCCTATATATGTGTATTATGTACATAATCAACTTTGTTTTACACAATAAATATTCTGATTTTTTTGGCTTAGACAATATCCGGCAGTACCTCAGGGTTTGCTATGGACTGTGTACTAAGAGGTCATTCCTGATGGGTTTGGGTTACCCAGGGAATGAATCCAGGGTAACTGCATATTAGGGTACTACCACTCTATCTGCTAAAATGCTCTCACCCAAAAATATGATTTAAATATGCTCACTACTTGCTTTTGGTCGGGCAGAGGCACCTGGCAGTGCTCAGAAGTTAGTCCTAGCTCTATGCTCAGAGATCACTCCTGGCAGTGCTCAGGGGAACATATGGGATGCTGAGGATTGAACATGAGTCAGCCACATGCAAGGCCAAGACTCTATCCACTATGCTCACTCCTACCTCTAACTACCTGATATTTCTGGAGGGTGAGCCACACCTGGTGATGCTCAGGAGTTACTCCTGGCTATGAGCACAGAAATTGCTCCTGACTTGGGGGACCATATGGGATGCCAGGGGATTGAACTGCGGTCTATCCTAGGTCAGCAAGGCTAATGCCCTACTGCTTGTGCCACTACTCTGGCCCTAACTACCTGAATTTTAATGAATAATTAGTTGTAACAGAGACCACTGAATTAAGAATATGAGTCTGAGATAGGGCAACAGTACAGCTGATAGGGCATTTGCTTCACATGCTGCCATCCCATGCCATCCGATCTCTTGCAACATAGATGGTTCCCTGCACCTACCAGGAATGATCCCTGAGAGGGAGGCCAAGAATAAGTACTATGCACTCTGCTACGTATCCGCCAAAACTAAAAAATGATAAATAATATGAGTCTATATAAGATTATCAATACTAATCACAAAGCAATCATGATTTCACAATTAATTTAGTCTTGTTTAATATTTTTAGATAAGGGGATTTGTTTTTTAACAACTGCTTCTCTGGAAATGCCATAAGACATGTCATTTGTTCTGAAAAATACACTTGTTTTGAATTCTAGGGTGACAACAAGAATGATACCCAGATCTTTGCACTAGCAATGTTACTGAGCAGCACCTTTGTATATAATACCATGAACAAAATTGACCAGCAAGCCCTTGATCTTCTGTAGTATCCTTTTGTGGTTCTGGATGGCATCAAAAGCCAAAGAAGACCCTTCTATTTTCCCATCTGTATTTAGTTTTTATGAATCAAAAAAATCAATAAAAATTTAATTAAAACATTAAAACTCAAGAATAAAGAGTTCACATATTCACTGCTGAATGAATAATTGGTCATGAACTAAAGTGAATATAAAATTAGAGGGAGGCATAAAATTAAATAAAAGCTTATACTCAATCATATTTCCTCCAATTTTCCTTAGTTGCCTATTAGTTATGTAACAGAAGTGTCAGATCTGCTCAGAACTATTTCACCTGAACTTAATGTGGTTGAAAATGAAACTCATGTGAACATCTTTCCAGATTTAGTATGGACTCTGAGAGATTTCTTCCTAGACTTAGAACAAGATGGACAATCTATCACAGCAGATGAATACCTGGAGAACTCACTGAGGCCAAAGCAAGGTAATAGGGACAGTAGAAGTATGGTGGGAGGAATAATACAAGAGATATGTCTTGTGTGTGGTAGTAAAAATTACAGATGCCAACATTTATTCATCTGATCAAGTGATTTTCTTCCGAAATGGGGTGGCAAGATAACTGAATATTGAACTTATTAATGATCTTTAGTTTGACATCAAACTAAAGATCATTAATCTTTAAAGATCATTAACAAGTTCAATATTCAATTATCTTGCCACCTAATTTCTGAAGAAAATTAATACTTTTTATTTTCACTGACTCTTTTACTTCCATTTTTCTTTTAACTTTCTGCTTAGGGTTCATCAGATTTTTTAACATATCTTGGTAATTTACCGAAGGAAAACATTTTAAAAATAATAATACCAGGGCCAGAGAGATAGCACAGCGGTGTTTGCCTTGCAAACAGCCGATCCAGGACCTAAGGTGGTTGATTCGAATCCCGGTGTCCCATATGGTCCCCTGTGCCTGCCAGGAACTATTTCTGAGCAGATAGCCACTAGTAATCCCTGAGCGCTGCCGGATGTGGCCCCCCCCCAAAAAAAAACAAACAAAAATAACAATAATAATACCATACTAAATGTATCCTATGTATTCCTCTTCAGGTACTGATCAAAGTATTCAGAATTTCAATTTGCCTCGTCTGTGTATACAGAAATTTTTTCCAAGAAGAAAATGCTTTATTTTTGACTCTCCAGCTCACAGAAAAAAACTTGCCCAGCTTGAGGTATTGGATGATAATGAGCTGGATCCTGAATTTGTACTACAGGTGACAGATTTCTGTTCCTACATCTTCAGGAATTCCAAGACTAAAACTCATTCAGCAGGCATTCAGGTCAATGGGTCTGGTGAGTAACTTTTAGAGGATTTTTCTTTAATTCAACATAAATAGTAGGTACATTAGATTGTCTCAGCTTCCATTACCAGTGGTTAAAATGCATATTAATTGTAACAATAAAATCATACTAGATTTTTATTTATGTTATACATTATATACAATATATTGTACTTATTAAATTCATTGAAACATTTCTTGTGTTTTTAGTAATACTGCTAAATTTCTATTAAAAAGAAATATAACCTGAAAGGATAATCAAATAAAGAACTCCTATTCAGAAGTGGTCTACTGTTGAAGTACACTAATACTCCTGGTTTTGTAGCATTTGTTCCACCAGCAGAATGAATTCATATGTTTTATAGCTTTTGATATGTACAAGACCAGGAAGGTATGAAGTCTCTATAGAAATAGAACTTCCTTCTTAAAAAACATCAAAGAGAAGCATACATTGTCTAGATAGAATACTAAAAGAAATATAAGTGAGCTTCTTGCTCCAACTTTTGCTCAAAGCTCTATATCTCAAAGGCTCTATAAAATTTGCTACAAGGAAAGTGAGTGCAAACAAAAAAATGTAAATGGCAAAAACAAATAAGAAAATCCCCCAAAAAGAACAAAAGTGACCTAGTCCAATTTTTTAAGTACGGTAGTATTTATAACAGATTAACATTCTAAAGTTGAAGAAAAAATAATAAAATTTTGAAGGGAATAGGTACCTTGGGGTGAGAAAATAAAATAAACAGGCAAAGGCTTAACTAAATAAATATTAGTAACTGCATAGCTATTTTCTTGTTTTTCTACAAAAATTCAGACATCTTGAGTTTCCTTTTTAAATACTTTTTTTCCAAAAGAAAGAGTTTTCTTGGTCATATAATTTCTCTAAGGAACTTATTTGGTTCTATTGAACACTATGGAATATTAAAAAATGTTAGGCAATGTATGATTAAATTAACACTCAGTTTATGACCTGTTCCTTTTCTCTATAAATAATACAAGAATTTCTTCACCCTGTCAAGATCTAGAGAACCTGGTGCTCACCTATACCAAGGCCATCAGCAGTAGAGATCTGCCCTGCATGGAGAACTCAATCTCAGCATTGGCTCAGATCAAAAACACTGAAGCAGTGCAAAAGGCCATTGCCCGTTATACCCAGCAGATGGACCAGAAGGTGACGTTTCCCACAGAAAGTCATGCAGAGCTGCTGGACCTGCACAGAGCCAGTGAAAAAGAGGCCTTGGAAGTCTTCTTGAAAAATTCTTTTAATGATGAAGATCAAAATTTCAAAAAAGAACTAGAGGTGATTATTGTTGTTGTTATTACTTTTTTGTTATTATTATTATTAGCATTATTATTTGGAGAGCAGGGTGAGTTATAATTTAGCTATGTATGCTTAGGTCTTACTCCTAGCTCTGTGCCCTGGGATCAACCCTGACAAATGTTGAGGGATCATATGTGGTGCTAAGGACCAGACCCAGATCACCTAAATGCAAGTTCAACACATTACTGCTATATTCTCTGGCCCCTCTATTATTAGTTTATTGTTATTTATCAATATTATTTTAGCTTACTTCATGTGGCTTAGAGACAATGGAGAGCAAAGTATTGTTATGAAAAGAAAATTGACAAATTAAAAAAGGAAAGGAATCATTTCTAGACCAAAAATAATGATTATCACTCAAGTGATCAAGATAAAACTGTTACTCTGAAAGTAAACAAGTAAATATGGATCCCTATACTTTCTGATATTTTCATGTACTCACAACACCATTTACATACTTGTGTAAATTTTTTGAAAGAAATATCATCCCCTAAAGAACACTAGTTGAAGCCATAATACAGCAGGTAGTGCATTTCCCTTGCCTGCAGCAGCCCAGGCTTCGAACTCTGGTATCCTAAGCACCGGCAGGAATGACCCTTGAATGCAGAGCTAAGAGTAACTCTCAGCACCACAGAGTGTGGCATCCAAACAAACAAAAAAATTTTATTCAAGTTGGAGGGTATAATCCTAAGAAAACAAGAAGTATCAAAGCAATAAAGAAACAAAGCAAGGGAACAAACAAAACTAGTCCATGGTTTCACATTACTAATTGAAGTTACCAGATAAAGGACAGGGAGGACACAGAATGTGTACAGACTGCATTGATGTGCTTAGGGATTTCAGCTTTTTTTGTTGTAGCTGTGGTTTGGAAATTTACTTCTGAAGAAGGGAGAAAGGCATTCCTGGAACTTAAACATTAAAAATACATAAATCAATGTTGCCTAAATAATTTTTAATCATAGTGTTAATTCTCCTTTTCTGTTGATATAACAAAACTGCTGAACTGATTACTAATAGATTATATCTTTTATATATTCACAATATCATTTAATAGCTTTTTTTGCCTATAATTTCATGACACCTAGCTGAGAAGAAATTGCATCCTCTCTTTCAATATAATACTGGATATTAAAGCATTTATAAAAATCTAGATCTTAATTTAAAAAAAGAAATAATGCAGTTGAGGGATTTTAATGTTCAACATCACAAACACATACATATATGTTAAAAATTTGCAGTCTGAAGAACACAAAATCATCAGAGATATAAAGAGAAACTGGCTTTGAGATCCCTGTCTCAGTTTTCCAGGCCTGCTACAAAGAATCCTCTTCTAAAAGACCAGAGTTATTGGTCTTTTAGTGTTCCAGAAAAAAAAATACATAAAGTTTCTTTCGTATATATGTTAGTGCATGTGTGTTTGTGTGTTCCATGAATCTAAGCCTATTTTCTTCATGCAAGGCATGCATTTGCCATTGAGCATTAAAAAGCTCTAGAATTTCTTTATTAGAATAATTTCTAAATAAAATGAATAATTTCTAAAATATTGATGTAGCCATAATATTTATTTTCATGCACATTTGTCTCTGCAGACGCAACTACAAGCAAAACTGGATGGCTTTAATAAGCAGAACTTGGAGGCATCATCTGATCGCTGCTCGGCTCTAATTCAGAGTCTCTTTGGTCCTCTAGAAAGTAGTGTGAAACAAGGAATTTATTCCAAGTCAGGGGGACATTGCCTCTACATTCAGAAGACTGAAGAGTTGAAGGCCAAATACCATCAGGAGCCCATGAAAGGAGTACAGGTATCCCTCGTTTTAACTAGAACTTTCTGAAACTGGTGAGAAAGTGTTTTTAAATAAAAACCCAGTAGGAAATTATTTATGCACTAATGATAGCTATGGAATTGAAAGAAACTATTACCCCTATCTAGCAAGTTTCTGTTGTAGCCATCAACATTTATTGTAGCAGGGGGATCTTTTTACCACCTTAGACAGAATCCTAAAAATTAAAACTAACTAAAGAAAATGAGGTATTGGGGCCGGGCGGTGGCGCCAAAGGTAAGGTGCCTGCCTTGCCTGCGCCTAGGACGGACCCCGGTTCGATCCCCCGGTTCCCATATGGTCCCCCAAGTCAGGAGTGACTTCTGAGCACATAGCCAGGAGTAACCCCTGAGCGTCACCGGGTGTGGCCCAAAAATCAAAAAAAAAGAGGTATTGACAATCTTCCCAACAAATGGTAGAGCATATACCTGAAGTGCTCAATGTACTGAGTTCAATCTCTAGTGCCTAGTGACCCCTGAACACATTGGGGTGGTACCTTTATAAAAAGAAATTATATTGGGGCTGGCGCAGTGGCACTAGAGGTAAGGTGTCTGCCTTGCCAGCCCTAGCCGAAAACGGACTGCGGTTCGATTCCCCGGCGTCCCGTAAGGTCCCCCAAGCCAGGAACTACTTCTGAGCGCATAGCCAGGAGTAATCCCTGAGCGTCATCAGGTGTGGCCCAAAATAAAAAAAAATTATATTAATTTTATGAGTTAGATTAACCAAAGACAAAATATTTCAGTTATTGCTATATTCTTGAATTTAAGCAATATTTTTAACTTCCCCTTTTCCCCTCAAAACCCAGAACAGTTCCCCATTCTGTTTTTTTCACTATGCACTTTGTTCTCAGAAAGACTCTCTCTGTACTCCATGGGAACTAATCTCGAGACTCAATGAGTCCTCTGTGACTTAGTGTCAGAGAGAGGAAGAGAGAGACAGAGACACAGAGACAAAGACAGACAGACAGACTGATGCTCAGAGACAGACTGGTGGAAAGACACAGAGAAAGAGAGCCTATTTTCTATATTTCTAATAGTCTTTTAAATGCCCAAGTTACATTATTTCCTATCTATATCCAAATCTTTTGCATATAAAGTCATAAAGTGCTCTGGCAAGAGAAGATGTTGCAAAGACAAAAATCAAAAACAAAAACAAAAACATCCAAGGATTTATTCATAGAATTTTTTAATAGCCATTTCCTAATTCTTAATACATTCTTTTGGGGATTTTTAGGCTGAGGAAGTTCTGCAGAAATATTTACAGTCCCAGAAGGCGACGAGTGATGCCATTCTACAGACAGACCAGGCTCTCACAGCCAAGCAAAAGCAGTTGGATGGTGAGAAGAAAACAAAAGGATTCCATAAATTCCTATATTTAAAAAATTATTTTATTATTATATTTTTATAATACTATATAACATATAATATTATTATACATACACATACACACAATTCCATTCAAGTTCCAGAAAACTTAAAATTTTCATCTAGTCTCATAACTGTATATAATTCTATCATGCATATATGTAAATATATATGCATATATACACACATACACACACTACAATTTGTTTGTTTATTTATCTTTTGTTCAGAACTTTTCTCCCAGGTCTTGGCTATTGTGAATAGTTCTATGATGAACATTGGTACACATGGATATATTATTTGCAGCGCTTTGTATAATCTTTAAATTGTTTTCCAGAGAGGCTGAACTATGTAACAGCCACTCCAATAGTAAATGAGAGTTCCTTTACCTCCACATCTCAATAACACTTATTGTTTATGGTCTTTGTCATGTAGGCCATTGTCACTAGTGTGAGATATTACTTCATTCTTCTTTAATTTGCATTTTCTTGATCAACTATGATGATTAGCACTTTTTCATAAGTCTATTGACCAAACAACAATTATTCTCATTTTTTATTTTTTGGTTTTCTCTGATTAGAGATCCCACCACAGCTGTATTTGTTTACTAGAAAGGGGAAAAAAACAGTTCCTGGACATTTTTCTAGGGAGTATTAACAACTTGATTATAAGATTTGAAGGAGGGGCTGGAGAGATAGCATGAGGGGAGTGTGTTTGCCTTGCATGCAGAAGGACAGCAGTTTGAATCACGGCATCCGATATAGTCCCCCGAGCCTGCAGGGACGATTTCTGAGCATAGAGCCAGGAGTAACCCCTGAACATTGCCAGGTGTGACCCAAAAACAACAACAACAGCAACAACAAAAATACAAGAGTTGAAGGAAACCAAGATTACAGAGTTATAAGACAGACAGGTAGGTGAGAGAACCATTAGGATGTTGGTGAAGGGAAGTGGATACTCTGATGCTGAGTTTGGTGTTGGAACAATATATTAATGATACTGTCTTAAGAGTATTATAAGTCAGAGCACCTCAATAAAATGTCATAGATAGAAAAAATATAAGAAATAAAAAAGAGTGAGAGACCCAAAAAGGGGGCATTTTATTCTAGAGAAACTCGTCATTTTGTTGTTTCTCAGAGGAAATGGCTAGAAAAAGAGCTGCAGAAGCTGAAAAGCTGGCAAACCAGAAAAGGATTGAGGAGAGGCAGAGAGCCCACGAGGAACACATGCGACAACTAGAGTTGGAAAGGGCCCGACAGGAGAGAATAAGGGCCCAACAGCAAGAAGAACAACGGAGAAACATAGAACGCGCACTCCAGGTATTCACTTATTTCATCTCAAGATTTTGATGATCTCTCCCCTCTCAGCATGGATGATAGCATAAATCAGGGGCAAAGGGGGAAAAGCAGCATACAGTTGTGGATCAGGGAAAAATTAAGGAGTCAGATACCATGATTATGAATATTGTTTCCTTTTTTTACTTAAGTGTATAGTTTCAGCAAATTATAGAAACCACTGTTTCCACTTTGGAAAATGGAGTCAGTATTATCCACGTTAAATTGTTTACTACATGAGAGCTATTTAAGTAACTAAGTCATTATATTCACAGTGATATTTGACATGGAATAAGTAGTAATCTTGTCAAATATATTTCTAATCCAGTATAGTAGTCTTTTAAAAATTTTAATTGTTTCTAAGTGTTATTTCCTTGAGTCATAGGGATTAAATATGACCAAATGTCATAGATTGCATTATGAAGTTCATTGTAAATTAGTGGATTGATGCAATAATTGTTGTTGCATCTGCATGCTATTAACTTTCAGAATTGGTTTTATCTTGTCTTTTAATGTTTTGCATATTCTAATCTGATCTCTTTGAAACAGAAAAATAAAATACCCATTTTTCTAATTAAAAAAGTTTGGTGGGGCCGGTGAGGTGATGCTAGAGGTAAGGTGTCTGCCTTGCAAGCACTAGCCAAGGAAGGATAGCGGTTCGATCCCCCAGTGTCCCATATGGTCCCTCCAAGCCAGGAGCAATTTCTGAGCACTTAGTCAGGAGTAACCCCTGAGCATCAAACGGGTGTGGCCCAAAAGGCAAAAAAAAAAAAAAAAGGCAAAAAAACAGTTTGGTTCCAAAAAGACACCAGACGTCTCTAATGCAGAACATTTCACATTATCCCTTTCCCATTTAATGGGAGCTGCAATGTTTTTGCTGTTGCAAATCTCATGAATTCATAGGAGGCACCCTTATGAGGCACAGGATTCTCCCAGTCTACCTTTCTTTTTTTTTTTTTATTATGAGAACAAAGATACAAAGAAAGAGGGTAAGGTAAGGTTACAGTGGAAGGATAGTCACCCATAGGCAGAGGAAAGGCTGAGCGCATGGCTGCTGTTGTTTTTTTAAGGATTCTGGGTGCCCAAGGAAGC
>PVKC010004655.1:0-35138 GCA_004027635.1 Crocidura indochinensis
AAGAAAGTGTTGGCCCACAGGACTAAGCTATCACCTGTGATAAAGCTTAACCAGGATCTGTCTAAAGGAGGGACCGCCTGTATTACTTGATCAAAGTCTTGACATCTTACTGAACTTGCCTGCATTTTTGTTTATAGAAGGAGCTTCAAATAGTTGTAGTTCTGTGTTTTATTTATTTTGGTATGGTTTGTAATTGTTCCATAAAAGTGTGCATGCAGATAAGCCCATTTCACTATAGAAGTAGTTCTCATAGTTCAAATACAATTCCCTCATGGTAATAGATAAGGCTTTTCAGAATCTGACTTCTGCCTCCTTCCAGACCACATCTGTCTCTGTTCTTTACTCATAACTCATCATTTGGCTTCATAGACTTTCCAAATAGTTCTTCTCTAGTATATTTTTGCTGTTTTTCATTCATGTCTAGTGTTTATGGTCCTAAGCCTTCATTTATTTCATTAAAATAATCATTTTTCATATAAAAATAAAAACAAAAAGAAAAGATGGTACCTGAAAACAACATGCATTGAATGGAGGTCAGTAGTTAACTTGGTCAGGGATATTTTGGTGAGATTAGATGGGTGGAAATCAAACCCAAGTGGGAGTTTACTAGAGGGAAAAATTAAAAGTACAAGCAACTATCTTCCCAGAGTTATTTAAAAATCAGTGATGCCATTTTCCACAGGAGTCACTGTTAAGACAAGCTGTGAGGGATTCCATCCAGCAAGGCCTCTTATTACTCCATCTGGACTTAATACTATTTCCAGCACTTGGTTGGACTCCTGGGATCCAAACAGCCCTATTGCCAGCCCACCGGATCTAGGATTTCCAGGGGCAGCTGGTTTGTTCCAGAGGGGGCCAAGTTGTTCAATCCACCAGAGACTTCCAGGTCCAAGTGGAAAAGGCCAGCTAGAATTTTCCCCATGAATCATCCACAAATGTCATCCAAACTAAAAAATAGCAAGCCCTACTTACCAAATCTCTCAAGTGCCAGTCCAGGTGGCTTCATACTTTCTTCTACCCAGGCCAGATGTCATTGTTTTTCTCCTAATCTGAGGCACTAAATTATTACAAATAGCATCAGATGTGCCTTGAAACTTGTCACAAAATGCCCTGTCCCATTTTCTTGCTCTCCCTGAAAGCTTCCTTCTGAAGTGAACACTTTTAGAGTTGGGGACCTTCTCGCACCTCAAATCACCTCAAAGATCTGTTAAGTTTCATGTTTGGAAAAATCACTCCAGCATTCTTGCTAGTCCCTGAACTCACCATCAGTCTTTTCATCTTGGGTAAGTAGAACCCACCCTACATGCCAGTTCTTAACTCCTTTTCATCCTCAATGGCCCATTAATATGGCTGGAGTTACCATCCAAAGAGATACCAAAACTGAACTTTTCTTACAGCCTTATGAGTTCAGTCCAAGTCAACCAAGCTATTTACCTGAATGGCTATTTCTAGTAAATCACCTTCCTGTTTCTTCTCTAGTCTCAGACTTAACTTTGGCACCTAACGTTCATAGAATTCTGCAAAACTACATTTCAAATGGTCGCTGACTTATTCAAACCCTACATAGGAGCTTTTTGAAACAGCAAGACAAAAGTTCCATACTCTTTGGAGTTGGTACTTCCCTATGTATTAAAATCCTTTCCTCTCATATCCATATTCATTTTAATCTTTTCATCTGGGTTCCTTTTACTCATCCAAGCCCACTCCCTTCTTATGGTCTCTGCCTTGAGACTTTCTCTGGATATTCTTGTCTTGCCCCTGACTCCATTTTTAACTTTGCTCCTTTCTCATCATCAGTACACTAAAGAATTCCCTCTATTCACTTTATCAGGGAGAGTCCCTTCCTCTACTCTTTTTTTTTTTTTTTTTTGGTTTTTGGTCACACCCGGCAGTGCTCAGGGGTTACTCCTGGCTCCATGCTCAGAAATTGCTCCTGGCAGGCATGGGGGACCCTATAGAGCACCGGGATTCGAACCGATGACCTTTTCATGAAAGGCAAGCGCCTTACTTCCATGCTATCTCCCGGGCCCCCCTTCCTCTACTCTTAACCTGGCATTGTACACACTTTAGTCACAAGTATAATGTCCATCTATCTCTATCTCTCTCTCACAAAATACCTACCTGCACTAAACCAATGTATGGGTTGAATGAATAAACAAGATGCCTTAAACTTGTAACTCCAGTTTTGTGGATTCTCATTTTGTTGGGATAAAGATAAAATATCAAGTCCCATTTTGCCACAAGTGTTACTATTGGGGAAAGGACTTGTGTACTTACTCAAAGGCCTTAGAAGGGGCTTTGTGCAGTCTTATCTTTCCTAACCTATCATCTTGATTCTTTCCTAGTACAGACAAGCTTGTGTGTGTCTCATAGTCTATGCATGTTACTTTCACAAAGTACCGTACACTGGATTCATAAGCAAATGAGTTTTTTTCTCCCTCACATTTATAGAGGCCAAAGGAACCTGATATCTGTTGTTAAGATTGTCAAGATCTATTAAAAATCCATTTCCATGTTACATATAGCTGCCATCTTGGTGTATTTTCAGATGGAAGAGAACAGATACCTCAAGACAAAAAGGCAAGAGCATTTATCCTATGTATTAGGGCTCAATTACATGATCTCTCACAGTCACTCCATGTCCTCATACCAACTTCTGAGTTTGGGAAGACATGAACAACCAGTCCATAACATCTTTCATCTGTATAAGATTTGTAAGATTCAAGAGTGTTGTATGAGTTGTAAGGAAGTTTCCTGCTAGACTTCTAGCTGGCCACTCTGGGCCATGTAAATTTTCTATTTGTAAAGACACTCTATATTATTGATAGGGAGCTAGCTGGCCAATAACTAGAATTTTTTCTCTAAACTTTGGTTTCCTAATATTTTTGTTGTTAGCTTTGGATCTGTTTAAAGCTGAAAGTTGAACTGAAATTCTAATAAGAAACATTTTACTCCGTTTCAGGACCATCCTTTTAAGTTGATCCTTAGGCACTACTCCACCTCTTCCATTGGTTTGTTTGTTTTTGAGGCATTAACACTCTGAGGTACTCTGGGATTACCCCTGGTTCTGTACTCAGGAATCATTCCTGTCTGTTCTCAGGGAATCTTATGGGATTCCAGCGAGTGAACCTAAGGCAGCTGAGTACAAGGCAAGCACCCTTTCAAATATACTATCACTCCAGCTCCTTGTTCTACCTCTTAACCAGATAATTAATATTATGCCCTAACTTCAGCTTTTCAACCTTTGAATGTTCACACTCTCTTTGATTTTTTTTAAGACACAAAATCTCTTCATCTACCACCCTCAACCATCATCCTTCATTACTCACTGTGCAAGACTGCATGGACAGGTCCTCAGCTTCTCTTTACTCCTTCGCTGCCTTGGACAAATATACTTTTCTATCTGACTAATATGAAATTGTTGTCTAATAATGATAATGATGTGAGGTGTCCTATTTTTTACCAACAATCACTTTTATTCTTCTACCTTTCATTCATGTGACTCTGAAGTGGATTTCACTTCCTTCCCATACTTAAACACATCTGATTTCTTCCCTGCTTTTCACACCAAAAGTCTCTACACTTTTATTACAGTCCCTCCACAACAAGGATTACTGCTTTACTAGCTCTCTGTCATCTTAGGCTGATGAGCTCTGTTTTCAACTACATTGCTTGTGCACCGTTGGCTAGTTCCATTCTCCGGAAAGACAAATAATCTCTTTTATGTGCTGACACACTGGAAATAGGAAGTGATCGTAAATACCCCTATTCTCACAGAGATCCGCAGATTGAATCCTGTTTTATCTTTTGGTTGATGATCACGAATTTTTTGGTTTCTGTGTGTCACATGGAGACTTGTGAAGGTCACAGTGCCTTGAACTGCCTTGCCAGGGTTTGGAAGTTGTTGCTGCATCTGTTCATAAATAGATGTTTTGAGTAGCTTGGAGACAGAAGTGCTGTGCTAGCCTAATAAATGTTTTGAAACCTCCAGATATTTTTTACATTCATTAAATTTGCTTGGGATCAAGGCAGAGGAAGGAGACATAAATTTAGAACTAAAGGGATGCAGGCTAGAGGAAGAGGGGAAAGGTCAATGATTTAAGAGGTAGAGCACATGCTGGACATATTGGGCTCTGAATTTGGTTCCTCAAACTGTGGGAGACGTCCCTGGCACAACATCCCTGGTGACCCTGATGACCCTGATCACCTCCACCTCAACACTACTGGAACTGAGAATCCATATATATATTTTCTCTTACCCTTATCCATTTCCCTCTTCTTTCCATACACACAGCTAGAGGAAGATTCATCATAAAGGACTTTGTAGATGTGCTTTGTCATGTGTTTTGGATGTGGTTGCTATTCAGTGTCAAGGATGGTATAGTCCACTTTTCCATGGCAGCATGATCACATGCTTTTGTTAATTTATGCCTCCATGGTCTCTGCACACCAGAGCCACACCACACCCCTTGCTAACTCCCAGCCTTAGACCCTTCGGAACCCTTAGTCTGTCCCCCCAAGTTCTTCTCATGTAACTCATTTTCTTCAAATCTCAGTTAAGGTTCTCGTTCATTTATGAAGTCTTCTCTGATGCCTAAACCAGAAACTCTCCTGGAAAGAGTGCTTTGATTAGTTGTTCCAGAATGTCGTTGCTTTCGTAAGAAGAAACACAATTCAAGTTAGAGAAAGAATATCATCTGTGTTAGTCAAAGAAACCTGAGCTCACATAGAAGCCACCATTTATTTAATATCACCTTAGTTATTTAACCTCTCTGAGCCTCAACTTTCTCATCTGTAGAAAATTGATTATAGCCAGTTAAGAGGGCAGTGGTGAGAATGAAATAAAATGAGAAACATCAGTGAGCTTGAAGGTTGGCCATTGCAATCCACTTTTCTTTCTTCTTTCTAGGTATTAGAGTTAGCAACTACATCTCAAAACTGATGAGGACAAGACCCTCTTTGATCAATATGACTATTTTAGGTGTCCAATATTTGGTAAATATTCAGTAAATGTTGACTCCAATTTCTTTTTTTTAATATATTTTATTTAAACACCTTGATTACATACATGATTGTGTTTGGGTTTCTTAACCATGTTGCCTCTCAAATTTGTTTACTCCGTTATGGATGGAAAATGATTAGATGTGTATGGAACATGGGGACTACTTCTAACATGTTGTTGGAGGGGGGCATCTGTATGGGGCTTGCCAAAAATTCAGTCCATTTTCTTTTCCCTAGATAATTATGAAAAGGAAAATAAGACATTAAAATATATAGTAAATACTTAAAATTTTACAATCTCTGAAATTTTCAGGAGCTTGGAAAGTTTACAGAGGTATCTATCAAAATAGAATTCCAAAATGAAGATGTTGAGCCTTCCATGTTTAAAATCCCTGTAAAATATTTATAAATATAAATTGCTGCCTGCTGGATTGGTATTAGGAACTCCCAAAGGAAGATTACCTTTAGTTGAGCTTTACCCCCAGTTGTAAAATAATACTTGAGAGAACAAAGCTATAGACTGCAGGTGACACCCCAGAAAGAAGCAGGGTTAGGGGTTCAGGATAAGCAGTGGGAGTTAGGAGAGCGTGGCCCGTCTATTCCAGGACACCTGGCTGGTTTTCAGCAACCAACACTGCCTCAATCTGTCTTAACTTTCATCTGAGTTTTATTTCCTCTTGTCTTTACTTTTAAAAGGGACATTGATCAACAGATGCTCTGTGAAAATATAGAAATATCCTGACAAGGTCAAGGGCATGTCGTGAGCTCATCTCTTGTTCATAACTCTAGATTCCTGATTTGAAGGAAGGAGCATGGGGCTGGCCTCAGTGGCTGTATCATTCTGAAATGCCTTTGAAAGATATTGTTGATTCCAAAACTGTGTTCAAGGAAAGAGATGGAAGGGATGCAGAGAGGTACAACCTCAGGGACAGGAAAATGAGGCAGACCTGGCCATCTGTTCCCTGCCTGGCTCACAGGCAGCTCTTATTTCGGGGCTATTTTTACAGGTGCATGTCGGTGTGATGTTTGCCCTCCACTTGTCTTTCTGGGTTCATTTCGAATCACTGGAGGTAATGCCTGGAGCCCTCTGGCTTTGGAGCATGGCAATGGGATGGCTCTGAGCCCTGCCTGGCTGGAGATCCCTTCTGACATTCTGGTGTGCTCCCACTTCCAAGGAGAGAAATAATGTTATGTGGCAGTGGCGAGAAAAGGCTCAAGGGGTACCAGTTTGGCAGGATAAAACCCACTGAGTACATCTGGGGCTACCTATTGCAAGCTTCAGTTCCCCTCTGTATGCCAAACTGAGACTCTAAGGGACCATGCTAAGTCCAACTAGACTGATAATTTTCAGAAATAAATGAACTCATGCATAGCCGGGCACCTGTGTCTCCACCTACACAGTCTGGCCCTCCAAGTGCTTGGAATGTGCCCTATCAACTCGGGCATCCTTGAAACTTCTCTCCAGCTTATGATCCATCATGGTTTTGAATATTCTGATGCTAAGAGTTTGAGCTTTCTCTCTATCTAGCATAAACTTGTTTACATTCTTTTTAAAAATATATTGAAAAAATTAATTTATTTTTGGTTTGGGAGCCACATCTCTTGATACTCGGGGTTACTCCTGGCTCTGTGCTCTGGAATTATTTCTGGTAGTACTTGGGGACCATCTGAGCTGCCGAGAGAATTGAGTCCAGGTTGGCTACTTCAAAGGTGTGTGCCCCAACCACTGTACTATCTCTCTGTTCATTTATTCATTTATTTTTATGTTAAATGCAATACAATGATTATTAAACACCCATCACAAGGTGGGTACACTAGTGATGAGTGTGGTATTGAAATCGAGTGTATTGGAAACCTTAACAGTATTGTAAAACACATGGAAGCAAAGATAAACAGATGGAACTATATTAAGCTGAGAACCTTCTGCACCTCAAAGGAAATAGTGACTAAGATACAAAGATAACCCACAGAATGAGAGAAATTATTCACAGAATACCCATCAGATAAGGGGCTAATATAAAAAATATACCAGGTACTGACAGAACTTACCAAGAAAAAAAAATCTAACCTTATCAATGAATGGGGAGAAGAAATGAACTAATAATTCTGCAAAGAAGAACTACAAATGGCCAAAAGACACATGAAAAAATGCTCCACATCATTAATCATAAGGGAGATGCAAATCAAAATAATGAGGTACTATCTCATAGACATAGAGACTAGCACACATCACAAAGAGTAAGAACAATCAGTTCTGGTGGGGACATGGGGAAAAAGGACCTCTCATTTGCTGCTGGTGGGAATGCCATCTAGTCCAGCCTTTATGGGAAACAATATGAAGATTCCTCAAAAAACTGGAAATCGAGCTCTCCTATGATCCAGCTATACCACTCTGAGGGATATACCTTAGCAACACAAAAACACAATACAAAAATTCCTTCTGCACACCTATATTCATTGCAGCACTATTTGCAATAGCCAGAATCTGGAAACAACTCAGATGTTCAGCAACAGATGAGTAGGAAATTGTGGTACATTACACAATGGAATACTATACAACTGTCAGGGAAAATAAAATCATGAAATTTTTCTATACATGGATGGACATGGAATCTATTATGCTGAGTGAAATAAGTCAGAGGGAAAGAGATAGACACAAATATTCCCACTCATGGATGGGATTTAAGAAAAGTAAAGACATTATTGTAATAATACCCAGAGATAATAGAAATGAGGACTGGAAGGACTGGCCCATAGTATAAAGGTCATCACAAAGAATGGTGAGCTCAGTTAGAGAAGTAATTGCACTGACAACTATCATGGCAATGGTAGTGAGTGAGAGAAATAGAATGCCTGACCTAAATCCAGGCAGGGAGTGGGAGAGGAAGAAGATGGGAGACATTGTGGTGGGAATGTTGCGCTAGTGAAGGGTGGTGTTCTTTTTTATAACTGAAACCTAACTGCAAACATCATTGTGCTTATGTAAAGATACTATTTTTAAAAATTAAAAAAATACCCACAGTGTTGTGAAACACAGAATCTCAATCATTTTCAGAAAGATAAACAAACACTATCAACTAGCAGTCTAATGGGTCCTAATGGGGAGGGGGGAAGGAACAGGACTGGAAAACGTAGCCCCGCGGGGGAAATAGAATTCTAACTAAACCATTGATAGAGCTATAACGAAAATTATAGAGTACACATCAGAGGTCATGTGTGTGTCTGGATTTTTGTCATTAGGAATAAGTTACTATCAGGTGGATGAAAGACCTGGAAGGAATACAACAGAGGTTCAAAGACATGAAAAAAATACATGCAAAGAGTTTGAGATATGAAGTTACTTAAACCATTCTAGGAACAAAGGACAGTTAATTGAACAAAACTAGAGAAAAAGTGGTTAAGAAGGGAAATGGTAGATGGACCAACAAGGAAAGTAACTATGTGATCTTCAAGGTTCGGATGTGACAAGCTCAGGACTTAGAAGAGAACAGGAAACTGGTTAATTTGGTTAGTGGGAGTAGGATCCAGCTATTAACCCAAAACAAAAGCATTTTCCCATCTTCCTCTTTCTGTTAAATCTTCCCTTTGATATGTAAAAAGCCCACCTGAATATGTACTTTTGTCTCTCTCTTGACCTTCCCCTTCTGGTCAATTGAGAATGGGTTACACCTATAATAATGAAAAATCAACTCTTCTTGTAGAATTGATCAATCACCATATATTCAAAAGGAATACTAAGGAAAACCTAAATTGAATACTGATAATATATAATGCTGTAAATTAATTACTCTCAGAGAACTAATGCTAAGGGAGAAAATAAAAACACCCACAATATAATACATTCCCCACATAAGTCTATGTGTAGAAAGTTCTAAAATAGGCAAAGTAAATATACAGTTAAAAGTCACTAAGGAGTTGAAAGGAGACAGGGGTAGGGAGAGGTGGGCTGTGTACAGAGTCAAAGCATTATGCTTATTCTTGGACTCAATGAATGGAAAATGTAACAGATTTTAGTGAGGCTGTGAAGGTCTATATTGCTTGATCTGGATACTAGTTGGTTCTTGATGTTTTAGATGGATATTTCACTTTGTAAAAAAAAAATCAATGTTAAAATAAATAAAAAAGAGAGTTCCGGCTTGGTGCATTCAGAGAGATGATAAGGCGAAAAGCTAAGGTCTCCAGGATACTTTCATGACTGGCTTGCTTTATTATCCTTTCTGGTAACCCTACCTGCTTCAGAACCATCTGCTCAGGGGTAGAATACATGTGTGGGTTGATATCACAATGTGTGGGAATTTATTTTACAGATGGTAGTATGGCTTCATTTGAATTTGAGAACAGTCAGCTTGGTGACAGCGTGGAGGATCAATGGAGAGACATTGGATGGATGGCAAGATGCCTAAGGGATTACAAAGGCCTAAACTATAGAGGTGGAAGTAGGGATGGCGAGGAGAATATTTGGGAAGAATTTGGATGAAGCTATGCAGAGCAGACTCAGTGTTGACATAGATTTGAGACAAGAAAAAGTGAAGGACGATTTCCTGGTTTTTCTGGGGGAAGTGTTGGATGCTTGCAATATAAAGTGAACTAAGAACATAGAAAGAATTTGATATGGAATGTGGAGAGACAAGAAAGTTATTTTCATTGGGTCACCTTGGGTTAGAAATGCCCAGTAACAAAGCTCTAAAATTCCATCCACCCCCCCACCCCCAGGACAATACTCAGCTTGCTAACTATTGGCTACAGTGGGAACTTATTCTATATTTAGAACTGATTCCTGATCTGCTCCTCTGTTCTCCCCCTCCTCCTTGTGAACCCACTCCTTTTGTCTGGGGTCTGTCCATGCATTTCCCTGCTGTAGAAGGACTATCTCTACCTTGGAGGGCTACTTGAAGTATCACCATTATTATGTAAGGTTCCCTGGGTAGCACCATATGCAATGCATATTCTCTGTGTTTATCTTCCACCTTCCTGATTTGAAGGATAAAGGGCTCTAAAATAATGGAAGTGTGAGAGTATTGTTGAGGAACATAAACACTGTTGGATATATAGAAAAATGATCTTTGGAAGTCACCAAATGTTGGTTTGCAACATGAGATCAAAGTAGTAATCAAAGTAGAAGGCTGGAGCCGTAGTACACCAGGTTGGGCATTTGCCTGGCATGAGGCCCTCTTGGGTATGATTCTTGGCATTGTATATGATCCTCTGAGCCTGCTAGGGGTAAAGTCTGAGTTCAGTGCCAGAAATAACCACTGAGCACCACTGGGTGTGACCCAAGATCTCCCCCACCAAATGTGATGTAGGCTTAGGGAAACTCACCCTTTTTTTGTGAATACAACTCTGTGCTTTTATTTATTTTCTTATAATATCTTTTTTAATCACCATGATGACGAATATGCTTCCAGTTGGGTTTCAGTTATCAAACATACATCCCCATGTATGTTTTCATACATTTCAAACTTTCCCCAGTGCAACTGTCCAGCCACCATCTCTCTCCTTCCCCACTCTTTGTCTTCGAGACAGATATTCTATTTCTCTCACTACCATTGTCATGATAGTTGTTAGTGTAGTTATTTCTCTAACTGCACTCACTACTCTTTGTGGTAAGCTTCATATCATGGACCAATCCTTCCAGCCTTTATGTCTATTATCTCTGGGTATTATTAACATACTGTATTTTATTTTTCTTAAATCCCATAGATAAGTGATACTATTCTGTGTCTATCTCTCTCTCTCTCTGACTTATTTCATCCAGCATAATAGTTTCCATGTCTATCCATGCATAGGAAAATTTCATGACTTCATTTTTCCTGATGGTTGCATAGTATTTCATGTGTGTATGTACCATAGTTTCTTTAGCAACTTATCTGTTTTTGGGCATCTAGGTTGGGAAAGTCACTCTTAACATTTGTCTTTTCTTTCCACTGTCAATGCTCTGTAGGTTTGGGATATGACCCATGTCTGGTATGGGAGAACCAAAGGAGGATCTTCTGCTGGGGACAGTTGACCCCTCTGACTTCATCTAATTGCTATTATTCTTCCTTCATGTCTTTCTTCCTTTCAGAAGCATTGAGTTAACTATTCTCATGGTGTCATTATTACTCCGGAAATAGAAAACAACTTTTAATTAAGTCCTCCCTCCAGTGAGAGGCAGTTCTGTACTTTCATATGTGGCACCTCGACCTTACAGCTGGATATTGATTTCTTATTTTACAGATATTAGGTTTAGAGATGTAAATATATCAAACAAATGTCATTTGAAGAGTGGAAATAATACCATCACCCCTTAGCACCTAGACCTTGGCCTATAATAAACACTCAGTAATGTAATGGTATATGATTATAAAGGGATTTAAGTAAATTTACATAGATATCTATTTTATATGCCGTTATACTATTTATTGTAGCTATAACTACTATATTAGTTAGTCCCTAATAAGTTTCAGGTACTTGATCTGTATCTAATCTTCTCAACCCTTCGATAAGAATGTTAATTTTTTGTGAGACTTCATAAAGCTAAGTTCCATATTCAAGGCACACACAAATGCTCAGAATGGGGAATTAACTACAGAATTGATTTTAACAGTGTCCATGCTCACTCTTGTGAACTGATGCTTTTGACAATAAAGCTTATGTGTCAAGTAGAACGACAATATTCTTTATACATTTATTAGTCTCTTTCCCAACATATGTATTTCTGGATCCCATGTTCAGGTATGTACACACACACACACACTTTTCTTCTGCATCTCCCTCACTTGGGAATGGAAACTTTTCTTTTATATTAGATGTCTGCGTTTTGCTTACTTTTGTGCTTTTGATGTGCTTTCTAATCTCCCCTCTCAGATTTGCCCAGGGAAGGTAAGCAAAGCAAAGAAAAGTAGAGACAAACAACCAAGATGCATGTTCTATGGAGAACATGGACTTGAAGAACCAGCCTGTATGTTTTATTTTATTTATGTATTTGTCATATTTATGTATGTGTCAGTTTTGGGACCACGCCTGGCAGTTACTCCTCCTGGTTCTGTGTTCAGAAACTACTTCTAGCAAGTTCAGGGGATCAGATAGGATTCTGGGGATTGAATTCTGAACAGCCACATACAAGGCAAACCCCCTACTCGGTTTGTTATTGATCCAGCAGCTATGTTTTTTTTTTTTTAAGTTAAGGTTAGGGACATGAAGTTCACCATTTGTATTGTTTTCAAGTGCATATAGTTCACAAGTATTAATAAGATCCACATTGTTGTACAACGAATCTCATAACTCTTACAAAACTAAAATATTAGACCTACTTTGCAACAACTCGATTTTCCCTGCCCTCAACCTCTCACCATCATCATTTGACTTTCTGTCTCTGGAGACAGCCACTCTAAATACTTCATGTAAGTAGAACTAGAAATATTGGTTGTGTGTGTGTGTGTGTGTGTGTGTGTGTGTGCATGTCTTGCTCATTTCAGTTTTATTCACTTATTTCAGTTTTTTTTACTTAGTGTATATATATATATATATATATATATATATATACAGTTCTTAAGGTTTATCCTTATATCAGAATTTCCTTTCCTAACAAAGACTATGTTATATTTAACTTATAAATGTGGGGCCCGGGAGATAGCATGGAGGTAAGGCGTTTGCCTTTCATGCAAAAGGTCATCAGTTCGAATCCCGGTGCCCCATAAGGTCCCCCGTGCCTGCCAGGAGCAATTTCTGAGCATGGAGCCAGGAGTAACCCCTGAGCACTGCCAGGTGTGATCGAAAAACCAAAAAAAAAAAAAATAAATGCACCATATTTGTTAAGCCAACAATCTATTGATGAAGGTTGTGTTGCTTCTATTTTTGGCTGTATAAATAATGTTGCTGTGGACATCTATTTGAGTCCTGTCTTCTCTGATTGTTTCTGGAGGATAGAAAAGGGTAATTTTGGGAATAGAATTTATACTCTATTTGACATCTTTAAACTTGACGAGTGGTTCTTAATATTTTCTTAAAATGAGTTCAAGTAGGATAAAATGAAAGAGCCCATTTGGGACTTCCAAATGATTCAGAATAAGGGACACAGTAATGCGAAAGGACAAAAGCTGTTTGTTCCAACACTGGAGGGAAATAAATGACTTTGTAGTTACTAGGAGTGACATTTATTTGCTTCATGGCTTAAAACTCAGAAGCAGTGGGAGAATTCCAAATTTGAAAAATTGTAGAGCATGGAAAATTGAGGAAGGAACCTAAAGTTATGCACAGTTTTAAATATTTTCACTTGTACTCTTCCTTTTCATGGGATCTAAAGTAGTACTGTGATCACAAAACAAATTTTCCTGAGAAGAAGATGGGCAGTAGAGAAATGTAAGTGTAGTCAGTTTGGTAGGTGAAAAGTAAGTCCTGCGGTCTCTTCCCTAACCATTGCCTCCAAGAAGGATTGTGATAGTCTCTCTAATTCCCTTTAGGGGTCACTCTGCTAGAGAAGAGTATTGGAGCACAGTATAGTTAGGAGGACTGCTCATCCCTCTTTTTCATCGAATGCCAGCTCTAGTTCCTACCCCTAAGGTCCTGTAAGGACAGAAGGCTTCAGGAAGTGAGGAGCACATGGCACTGTGACAAAAGAATAGTTGTGAAGACCTGTGGGGCAGACCAAAGACTATCTTCATTCTCCCAGGCCTGGGAACCAATGAGGTCATGTTATAGAGCTAGAGACTATGTTTTGCAAAACTTGCCAATCAACCATACTCTTAGTGCTTGACCTTATTTTTACCCACTCCAGTGGCCTCCCTCAGGCCATGGTGACCTTTACCTACTCTAAGCATAAGTCTTGATAGGATTGCATGTCTAGGTCTCTGTAGGTCACCACGGTCCCTTCTTCCCCAGTAAAGTTCATGGTTATATAGTTCAGGTTTTTATTTCACATGAAAGTCCTTCATACTAGGCAAATCAGCTGCAGCTTTGAATTCAGTTTTCTCTCCTCAGTTCCTCTATGCAGAGTTGACATAAGCAGATTTCTTGAGATGATTTTATTATGCCAGAGGAAGCTTGTGTAAGCAAAACAACAGATGAAAACTCAGGCAACGGGTCTCTCCACCCCCTCACTTGTGGTTTGTGTCTTCATCTGGTGTGTCATCTGGCTAAGATGCTAAATGCAATGGCAAAGGAGCTGATCCTGCCTGAAGTACCTCTAATACCACCATGGAATAGCTCACACGGGAGGAAATGTGAGTGACCAATCAATGTTAGTTTTCAGGGGCAACTGGAGGAACCGTTCTCAAGCTGAGGTAAGACCCTTATGGGAGCACAGTGAAAAACCTAACAGTCCAGTTGGGGCCCCCTACCCTATCTCTGGGATGCTTATTCTCACTGTCACCTCACATCTGTCCATTTTATTCCTGGTCTCCATGGACCATATATTTTTCTGGACTTTCCTTTGGGATTCAGGATTTGTAACTGGCCCTTGTCTTGGTTACAAGAGGTCAAAGAAACTAAGAAAGGGATGGAAATTCTTTATGAACAGGCATATCAGACTTCTTGTATGGGCACTGTTCTTTAATACACTAGGTAGTAATGGAATAGAAAACTGTTGAAAAAGAAATTAAAGGTTGTTTTTTATTGTGCTTTTCACTCCCCAAGTGACCAAGAAACATTTACATAACTGTTTCCCATTGTTTATTAGCATTTCTTTTGGTGACTTTTAATCAGCAAGAGTTCAATTTGTAGTAGGTTCATTAAAATGAATGAGAACCCCTCAGGAGAAGGTCCCAATGGGACTGGAGATATATAGGGGACAAAAGGAAGGAACTTATGCTGGGCTCTGTTAGTCCATTTAAGTCTCTTAGGTGTCCAATCAATTGGACTCTGCATGGCATTGGCAGAAATAACCTGTGGTTTTTGGACTTTTTTCCCTATTTTTTTCTTGGTCATCTAAACCATGATAAGAGGTCTGTATATATTCTATTTTACATTGATCTCTCTCAGGTACATCACTTGTAACAGAGTGACATTAACTGAGCAGGCTGTATGTGTACATCTATTAAGTTTTCTTCAATTCTTATAACTACCTTGGATGAACCCACACTCACCCTCAGTTGAAGATGTAAACTTCAAGGACAATGACTTCATGTATTTGATGTCTTCTAGTGAGTGACAAATCTAGGATTTGTACTAAGGTTCTCCACATGCAACCCCCATGTTCTTGCCATCTCTAGCATGTGATTCCATTGGTTGGATAAACAGCAGTTACCAGCCAATCCCTTACCCGTCATTTTTCTCTCCAATGAAAGTTTGGCTGAAAATAGTTGCCCACCAGTTGTTGATCTCATTCTGTGCTGCCCCTCCGTTTCTTCTCTGGCCAATTTTCTTTGCTGTAAGCATTTTCAGACTTCCAATAGTTTCAGAATGGTTCCAACCAGTTCTGTGCACAAAGATAGAAGCTGTCATAATGTTGGCCATCCCCAAATTGTGTTTTTATACTCTGCTTTTCAAATTGGGGCCAATCAACTTGTCATTCAGGGAAATGTTTTCAGTAGAGATAGTGCTGACACATGGGAGTACATATGTCATATTTATAGGAAACGTTTTGAAATACCATCACTCTCCTGGCATCGAAGCATTGCTCAACAAAGACAAGGTTATTTAGATTCACTGAGTGTTGTTGAGTTTTGGATCACTCAGCGACTTGTGATTTCCCTCTGGGCTTTAAAATAAACTTTCTTGCAAGGATGTAAAATCTAAAATACAGCCTCCTCATGAAGGAAGAGAAATGATAAAATATCTGACATACTAGCAAATGGTAGTGTGTTCAATCAATTGACAATGTTGGTAGATAAAGTTTTGTTTTACACTGTCTCTGAGTTCTGTAATAGGGCTTCTGTTTTATGGAGTTGGAAAGTTGTTCCTTAATTGAGGGTCTCCTAGTGTAGTATACAGTGTTATTGGAAATCAGGATTAAAACAGGCAGGTGCTGGGGATTTAACTCCACTGAAGTACCCTAATTTTGGAGACATCCAAGCGATGGTTCTAGGTAGGATCTCCACTGGAATGCTACCATACCAAGTGTTCACATGGACATTCACAGCAGCCTCTGCATACCAGCTGAAAGCCAGACTCAGACACCCAACAATCTTCTTACCATTTAAATGACTCTTTGATCTCAGTGGTCAGAATTAGCTTTCTTTACCTCAAACCTGACCTATGAGCTTTATTTCCCTCAGAAGTGGGTGATGTTCATTTGTTCAGATGAAACATCTTATGGATGTTCCCAATGCTCCTATTTATTTACACTATGCATCTGACCCTCTATCCCATACAACTAGAATTGTCTCTATAACACAGATTTTTTTTTTACCAGATTCTTATTCTTACCAACTCATGAACAACACCATGTTCTGTATTTCCATTTTCCCCAACTTTGGATTACTGAAATAGTCTCTTGCTGTCTTTTCTTGGTATATACTTGTCCAGGTTACTAGAACGGAATGATGTGTTGAAACCAACATTGCCTTAATTCTTTTCCATATTTCTCTACTAGCTCTGAATTCAACCTGCCATGGTACAAAACATTGCACTTATTAGGATTTCCATGGGACCACAGTCAGATACCTTGACCCCTTTCTGGCCTCTCTCTACTGCTTCCATTCTTTCTCAGACCTTTGGCTACTCCAATCACTTGGTTATTTTGCTCTTGTTAGCTGCTAAATATACTCAACATCAGTTTGAACCTGGAATTATTACTGATGATCCATCCAATATTCTCTACTAGTATCTTGAAAGACTAGTAGAGAAATAACCTTAGTATCTTGTGCAGAAAATACTTACGTGTTCTATGAAGCAGCAAGACAGGTTGGTTCTACATTCAAATGATGTATACAGTGTATTCTCTTCATTATATTCATTGCCAGTGATCTGCCTCCCCACCACATACTTACATAAATACATATACATACCTAATCCTACCAGATTTATCTGTTCTATTTGTCTGTATGAAGCTTTCCTTATCACTATATATTTATATGTCTCATTCCTTCAACTCTTTAAAATACTTATTCATAAATTTCTTTCCCCAAAGGGCAAGCTTAGCCAGAGTTAAAATATTAGCCTACATATATTTCTCCTGAAACATAACCTTTGTGAAACAGGAGATAATTGTTTTGTACACTTATATTGATAGATCTCAAGAATTAAAGACAGTGTCTGGCAAAGATAAGCATTTGTTGCTTTTTACTTTTATGAATAAATGAACAGAGAATCTTGGCTCAAGGTCTGAGTCTGGTATGATAGCACAATGATAGCACAATGGGTAGGCATTTTGCCTTGCAAACGGCAATCCCAGCTTCTAAACTCAGCATTCCACATAGCCCCCTGAGTCCAGCAGGAGTAATTCCTGAATGTGGAGCCTGGAGTAAGCCCAGAGAACAGCCAAATGTGACCCCAAACAAATATCTTGTGTCTTACTTTGCACAAAGGTCTTCAAACTCCTGATATCTACTTTGCTCATATTTGAAGAAACTCAGGTCCCTAACTCCTGTGTTATGACTTTGGGTGACTCTCAGATTTTCAGAAGAACATGTCTGAAATAGTCCTGTCTCTGGAAATGTGATCGCAGGGTGGAAACTGCCGAGGTTACAGATGGCAGGTGGGCTCACATCCAGCCCAGAACAGCCCTGGCAGTCAGCTCTTACTTCCAGCATTACTCCTCTGAAAATCATTGTTGATAACTCTTGTCAAATTCTAGCCAAGGGCTAATGTATAGTTGCTGACTGATTGAAACATGGAAGGTCCAGGCAGTTCTAATGTTTATATACTCTGACTAAAAAAACTGTTGCCATGGAAACCTTCCACAGTGCTTTATATTGGTATCAGCAAGAGTGCTTGGCCAGTAAGAGGGAGCTAGGTGCATAAAATATTGAATATTGCATCTAAAATTATTACAGGCATTGTGGTCCAACTTGGTGTAAAAGATATTATGGTGGTTTGAAGCTCAAAACGTTTTAACCTAAAGCTTTAAAATTTTTAAGTAACTTCTTTATTAAAAATACATGCATTAGGATCTTGCCATTTTCTCAAAGCAATGAATTGTAATTAGCTCAGATTTACTGTGCATAGAATTTTAGGAATTCTATTTTCAGTGAGTCTCATTTGTAATGATTCTCTTACTCAAAGGCATTGTGCTGTAGACATTATTCATCTTGATTAATATTTGTGAGCACCTTGAAATCATAAAAGTTTTGCTTGCAAAAGTAGTAGATATTTGGCCATAAGTACAAGGCTCCTTCTCAAGGAATAAAAGGATTTTAGCCATTTATTTATTCTCTTTATGTTGCATCCACTCTGAATCAAACTCTGTATTGAGGATTAATGAAACAAGTCCTTCCTGTTTCTACTCTCTTTTCAGGGCACATGAAGCAAATTAATAGTGGGAGAGAGAAACTAGACAGAAAAAAAGCACAATATTGCTAAAACTGTGCCAAGTGTCCCAAAGAAAAAAAAGGAATCTGAGTAGCAGAATCCAAAATCAGTTAGAGAAGAAGCAGAATTATTCCACAATAGACATTGGGCAGGTACAGACCCTAGAGGTGACTGGTGAAAAGCAAGGACAGTTGGACAGAAGAACACAAGTATAGGAGACCCTACGCTGAATAGGTGGACACAGAAGACCAGCCTGCCTGATGTCACAGCAGCGGAGAGGACAATGGATTGTGGATTGTCCTACCATGTTTTCGAAACTATGAGGAATCTGGGATCACTGCAGGACTAAGGATGTTATTAATTTTCAAAGCTTTCTCTGGGAGGCACCCTAGAGGCTCAATTGAACAGGGAAAGAGTTTCTGTATTAGTTCAGATAAGATTGGGCACGTTCAGAGTGGTATGGCCGTAGACAAGTTTAAAGGCAAGTTAATGCATTTTGTTGGGTGATGGTGGTGGTGACAATGGTGGAG
Organism: Crocidura indochinensis; assembly: GCA_004027635.1. Taxonomy (NCBI): domain Eukaryota; kingdom Metazoa; phylum Chordata; class Mammalia; order Eulipotyphla; family Soricidae; genus Crocidura; species Crocidura indochinensis. The sequence goes on from PVKC010004655.1 coordinate 18,918, forward strand.
GTGGTAGTGGTGGGGATGGAGGTAAAAATGGAGGCGATGATCATGGTAGTGGATTGGAAGGAGAGGACAGGAAAAAGAACCAACTGGATATTATTTTCTAAGTAGAACTGATAAGTATTGTTCCTGGATAGATTTTTTTAATTTCCTCCAGTACTGCATTTTTTCCTTTTTGCACCCTAGTGAACAATTTTGATTCTGTTTTATTTTCCCTTTATTTTAAACTTAACTTTCACAGTGGTTACCATGGGAATTATAGTTAACATCCTAAATTAATACCAATCGAGTTGGAATTGATACCAGTTTAGTTTCAATAGCATGTGTTAGCTTCTATTCAGCTCTAAATTTCCATTTATGCTGTCATTCTCCTGAATTTATCTTTAGACATTGTGTGCCCAATCACTTTCAGGTATAATTGTTATTTTTGGCTTTTGTATTTTAAGCAAAAATGGAAACAAAAGATAAACCACCAAGCAGAAAATACATGAATAGTAGCATTTATATTTGTCAATCATTTTTCCTGGGTTAAATTATTTTTTTCTTAGTTGCCATGTTCAAGTTAGTCTTAAAATGTTGGCCATGTTTGTCTCATGGCAGCTCTCAGACTAATTTATGCTGGGCAGAAATGGAGTCAACCAGTGTAACAAAAATTTTCAATGACAAAGAAATTTGTTTTTTCACATTCACATATTTACTGGTCAGTCCTGAAAGTTCCAGAAGCACAGTGCTGATTACTTCATCTCTTTAACATATTTTAATGTTCTCTCTCATCTCCTTTTACTCTTTTCTTGCAATCATTGTTGATAGAATCTTTATAGCAGGCTTACTTTAAGCAAATTTACTCAAATCTATTTGTGTCACCATTTAGTGACCTTGCTTTTGAGTCATCTGCTACAGACACATGGATACAATGACCTCTGTGGCTACCTTCATGGAAGAGCCTTTTCTAGTCAATTTACCAAACTTACACTAATATCTGACTAAAGCAAAAAGATTGGCAGCCCATTTTGTTGTTTAGATGACTGAGAGTTGCACATATGGCTAGTCATGGAACTCACGTGATGTTAAGTGTGGTGTTTGTCCTTGGGGAGTGTGGGATGGAATCACACATCAAGATGTAGTTAGTGTTGAGACACAGGACTGCTTGTTGCTCACCACACTGGCACCCTAGGTTATATAGTGCTTACACACAACATGTTCTTTGGGGATCACACTCTTAGTTATGGTTGTGAGGTTGGCCAAGGACTGCAGAAACACTCAAACAAGTGCTAACCAGATGTCACTCCTGCTGATTGTGGAGTGTACATAGCTGTTTAAGAACTTTTTAAAATTTTAACCATTGTGATTTATAAAATTCTTCATAGTTGGGTTTTATACATATGATGTTTCAGGACCAATCCCACCACCCAGTGTCAACTTCCTCCATGTATCTTTCTCCCCCTCCAACTCAATTTCTTTCCTTCTCCTCAATTATACTGGGGCCTGGGGCGTTCTTAACATTCATTTAAACCATTGCATTTCTTTGTGCAGCTATTCTAAATAATACATAGAAGTGATATCAGTTTGTATTCATCATTTTTCTTCTGGCTTACTTCATTTAACATAATATCTTCCAATTCCATTTATGTCGCAGAAAATTGCATGATTGCATCATTCCTTACAGCTGTGTAGTATTCCTTTGTATGTATATATACACAGCTTTTTTCCTGTATTTGTTTCTCCCCTTTTATTTTATTTAAACACCATGATCACAAAGCTGTTTATGATTGAGTTTTAGTCTTACAAGTCTTACTATATATACCACCCTTCACCCACAAATATTTTCCCCTACCAATGTTCCTGATTTCTCTACTACCATTCCCCTGCTTGTCACTGGAGCAGACATTTTACTTCCCTCTCTTTTTCCTTTTTAGACTCTATGGTTTGCACTATTGTTAGTGAAGGGATACCATGTGTATCTCTTTATATTCGTTCAACACCCAGTTATTGTCCAGAGTGTTCTGTTCCAACTATTATTGTCACAGTGGTCTTTTCTCTATCCTAACTGCACTGCTTTGCTATTTGCTATTTGTCAGGACTAGTCCTCCTGATCTTCCTTTTTATTATATCTGGATCTGATTACTACACTATCTTTGATTTTCTTATACACCATAAATGAGTTAGATTATTCTGTGTCTAACCCTCTTCCTTAGCCTCATTTCACTCAGTATAATAATCTCCATGTCTATCCATGTATAAGAAAATTTCATGACTTCATTTTTCAGAATAGCGGCATAGTATTCCATTGTGTCGATGTACCACAGTTTCTTTATCCACTCATCTGTTCTCAGGCACTTGGGTTGTTTCTAGATATTGGCTATTGTAAAAAGTGCTTCAGTGAACATAGGAATACAGAGGCCTTTTTTTATATTGTGCTTTTGTGTTCTGAGGGTATACTCCTAGGAGTAGTATTGCTGGATTATATGGGAACTCAATTTCTAGTGGCTCCAAAACAGACTACTAATAATTAAAGGCTACCACATGGAACAGATCTTACTTTTGCCTAGTTTTCCAGTAAATTATGTTAAAAATAACCAGGAATATACAAATTGTTTTCCAAAAAGGCTGATGAAGTAGACGTTCCCACCAGTGGTGAATGAGTCTCTTTCTCCTCACATCTACTCTTGCATTGGTTGTTCTTGTTCTTTGTGATGTGTCCAGTCTCTGTAACACAGCTTTTTTTTTTAAGTGGCTCTGCTTACTGAGGGCCCATTCCTTCTGTGATGTTGACATATACCTGGTTGGAAAGATCAGAAATCACTTACTTTGCCAAAAATCACACAGCACAGTTATCTGGCTTAAAGAGCAAATCTGGATATCCCTAGCAGACCCAATCATGATCCATAGCCTTTCACCATGTCTATGGAAGCATTCAATGCCATAGACTGATGTAACAATCCAAAGAAAGGTTCAATGAACAGGAAAAAAACTCATGGACATACTGGTCTTCTGACTGGTTGCACTGGACCCTTTCAGAGGGTGAAAGGGAAAAATTTCCCTGTCCTACTGAAACTCTGGAATTGCATGAAGACCCACACTACAACTGCCTCCATGGCAATGGTCCAGCCTCATTGCTCTTCACTTATATTTGCAGAGACTTCTACCCACCAAACCCTCTAGGTGTGCTGGTTTTGTGGATGACATTTCCAGGGAGATTTTGAATCAGACAGCCACACCTCTTCTTTTGCCTCTGTACTTCCAGGTATATCCGGTAGCTATACCCATGAACTCTTGAAGAGAGACCCAACTAGAAGGAAAAAGTCATGGACATACCCACTTTATAGCTGATCACACTGGACCTTCAGAGGGCCCCTGTAGTGACTGTCTGCCCTAGATAGACAGAGCGTGGAGAAGTAGAAACCAAGTATACTTTTTATTCCTCCTGGAGTTTGAGGTCTGCTACTGACAGGGGTTTCTGAGATACAGGGAGAAATAGATGAAAATAGATGAAAATTCACCAGCTAGAGGTGGATGGGGGAGGCCCAGCCTAGGGGAGGTTCAAGAAAGAAGGAAAAAAAGCATAGATATAAAGTAGGCAGCATCTCTCTGATGATTTATCATCTCTGGCCCCCTGCAGACCAGCAGACACTGCTCTAGTCACTCTCCTGGGCTCCCCTGCCAACTGGCCAACATTTTCCTTTTATACCTGGCATGACAAAGGGGTATGGCCGAGGGGTGTGTTCAAGGACATATCCAGGTTCAACAGTCATTTCAGTGTGGGTATACAAGGTCCGTGTCTAAGTCCAGTGTGGATATCCAAGGGACATTTCCAAGTCCAACTGCCATTACATCAACAGTCCCCTATGAAACATGGCTGTAACCATCTAAGCTCATTAGCCCACCATTACAAATCCTCAAATTTATGATCTGTGTGACTGCATGACACCACAGACATTTTTTAAATATTTTATTTAAACACCTTGATTATTACATACATGATTGTATTTGGGTTTCAGTAATGTAAAGAACACCACCCATCACCAGTGCAATGTTCCCATCACCATTGTCCCAAATCTCCCTCCTCCCCACCCATCTCCCGCCTGTACTATAGACAGGCTCTTCATTTCCCTCATGCATTCTCATTATTAGGACAGTTCAAAATGTAGTTATTTCTCTAACTGAACTCTTCACTCTTTGCACCACAGACTTTTAATTTTGATTTCCTAATAATAATACACAAAATATTAAGTAAATTATTTCTACCTGCTAAGGGGCAGGCTTCAGGGAGTTTGAGAAACTGATGACCAGATTGGAGGGAATTTTATTCATGGTGGGATATTGAATGCTAGAAATAGTTGTATTATGAACAACTCTGTAGATCACAGTGTCTAAAATAAAGAAATCTAATTTAAAAAGAAGAGCAGAGCTGTCCGTGTATGTGCTGCCAAAGTGAGCAGAGAGTAGAGCTGTTAGCATTGGACTCAGCACATGACAAACTCCATGACTTTAAACTTATAATAACCTTGAAAAGCAGGTACTATAATGCTCTGCATTATTTTACTGTTCTGTGATAGAATTCCCAGTCTCTAAGCTCTTCTTTCATTGGGTCCAGAGAACAGTACAGAGATGAGGGTGACTACCTTGTATGCAGCCAACCAGTTGTCTATACCCAGAACCACTATATGTAGTTCCCTGTACCCTTCCAGAGATGATTCCTGAGCAGAGGGCCAAGGGTAAACCCTGGGCATGACCAGGTGTTGCCCCAACCCAAACTAATAATGATAATAATTAAGAGCTACCTCTTAAGAATAAATCTTACCTTTGCCTAGTTTTCCAATAAAATATGTTAAAAAATAAAATAAGTAGGATTGGAAATGTCTGATATTTTTTGGTACATATCTTATAAAAATATTTTATTTTATTGAAACCATTGTGATTTACAAAATCCTTTACAAAGTTCGGTTTTAGACATACAAGGACCGGGTCAAATCCACCAGCAGAGTCCACCTCCCTCCACTATGTTCCCAGAGTATATCCTTAATCCTCATACTTTGCTCCCAGCCTGACAGTATAAAAAGTCCATTTAAAGTTTAGATTGTTGGGGCCCGGGAGATAGCATGGAGGTAAGGTGTTTGCCTTTCATGCAAAAGGTCATCGGTTCGAATCCCGGTGCCCTGTGCCTGCCAGGAGCAATTTCTGAGCATGGAGCCAGGAGTAACCCCTGAGCACTGCCGGGTGTGACCCAAAACCCACAAAAAAAAAAAAAAAAAAAGAAAGGAAAGAGAAGAAGGAAAAAAAACAAATAAAGTTAAGATTGTTAAAGTTTGGGTCTCTTGAATCCATTGTTATTCCTTTTCTGTGGATATTTAGTTCTGTCCTTTTTAAACACCAACAATTCACCTAAGACCTCTTGGCTCCTGGCCTTATCTTTTCATGTTTCTCCTTGTGTTTCATCCTTGTGTTTCTCCTCTTCCACTCAGTTTCCTTTATTCTCCTCACTATACTCTTAGGCCAAGTGTGTTCAAGGCGACTCCAATTTGGATTTGGTACTTGTCTTTGCTCTTCCAACCAATGATAACAATAGCTTCTATTTTTGAAGTCATGTCAATGTGTTGGCATCAAGTTAAATGCCTTAGTTGTCATATTCACCCCAGGATGTAGATATGATTGTCATTTCCTTTAAAAAAATAAAACAAGGCACTGGGCCTTGAATTAATTTTCCTAGGGGTGTCTGACTTCAAAGCTTGTCACTTGTAGCATTGCCTTTACAACATAGCTTTTGATTTCTAACTTCTATTTTTAAAAGTGTTTTTGTCATTGCATCTTTTACTGTTCAAGTATTTTTGTAGAGTAGGAGTGATAGCAATTAAAATATTGCCAAGAAAAATGTGTCAGAAAAGTCATAAATATCAGAAGTCATATGAATTTTTATAAAAAAAATCATAAACCAAACCTGCATCAGAGAGGCACTAATCTGAAAATATAGCCCATAAGTACAATTTACAGCCAAATGCTTTGTGTTCTCAACCACAAAGTCTGTGCTTACAGAAAAACAATACAAGAGCTGTGTTTCTAGCCAAAATAGCATGTAAGGTTCCTATTTGATACCTAGAAATAGAAATGTGAAAAAGAAAAACTTGATAGTTGAAACTGGCATAGCCTAGAGAGACTGAATATAGCTCCCAAGATTGGGTTTCTTGCTGACAGGATGTAGAAAGTCTGTTTGATTCAGATGGGTTCTAGCTTGGTTGTTACCCCAATTCATCACCTTACTTTAACTGAAGATCCTGATCCTTGTGTTGGGAAGATTAACTCAACTCCGACACTGTCTGAGAAATTTATGACTCTAAGTTTCTCTCCCACAAAACAGATAGGGGAAAACAATCTGTCTCAAGTAGCTAAGAATAAGGGAGAGCTACTATCTTGAGGATAAGTTCCAGGATCTCTTTGTTGGAACTGCTGTTCTTCAGTCTATAATCCTTTCAGGACAAACGACCTTTTAGAAGTGACAAGAATCTTTAACCAGTAAATGCTGCCTGGAACCTTGGTGGAAAGTAGGATGAAAAAGATTGATTTGATTGCGTTTAGTGCTCCCAATAATTCTTATCAAAAACATTATTTATCTCCCATATCTGGGTGGGTGAATTAAGTTGGAAATATTTAACCACTCTTGTGGGATCACTTAAAAAATGAGTCCATGCCTTCTGAGGTCTTTCTTACCCACTGAGGATAGAAAGTGAACAGAAAAACAGAATTTTAACGATGTCAAGCTATGTGTAAAAGTTTATCTTCTGTGATTGCTGCTTTTGAGCTGCACCTAGTGGTACTCAGAGCTTACTCCTGGTTTTGCACACAGGAATTATTCCTGGTAGTGCTCAGGGGAACATATAGGGTGCTGGGGATTGAACCCAGTTGATAACAAGTAAGGCAAATGTCCTATCCATTGTACTATCACTCTGGCTCCATAAATATTTACCTTTAAACATGTTTTTGTCTTTGCTAACCAATCTGGAGATATGGAAGAATTTTCTGCATATGACACTGGTGACTGTTTTAATTTCATCTTTGAAGTTTTTATTTTGGATATTTTCTCCTTTTTAGGATTCAAAGGAAGCATGATAGTCAGCTGTGTTATTCTCATGCTGAGGATAAATGGAAATATGCCAATAAATGATGAGGGTTTGAGTAACAAAAAAGAGAGCAAATTACAGTGCATTTCTTACACTTTCACTCCACTTCCGTGGTATGTGTGTGTTGTATGTTGTGTGTGTGTGTGTGTGTGTGTGTGTGTGAGTGTATCTGGTAGTTTGACTCCCTCCTGCAATTTTAGTTTTTTCGAGGGATTTTGTTATTATTGCTTCCTTTCTTTCTCAGAAGTGATAAATTTCTAGTTCAATTGCATTTTGAAAATTCTCTCCCTCTTAAATCTATATGAATGTACCTTCATCTTTACCCCACCACAATGTCCTCTTCATAATGTCTCCCCCATGATAACAGATGAATCAAAACCAGCTATTGGAGTTTTTATGTCGTTCCACAAAAATCATATTATTATCGCCATTAATCAAAGAAAAAGAAAATATTAATGTAGTTGAACAGAAATTTATGCTTCTGACATTCCAGAATATTTTCTTCTTGTGTTGATTCCTGAAAATATCCTGAGGCTATTTTCAAGTTAGGTAACATGTTTGGGCATCTCTATGGATTCTTCTAGGGATTTATCTTAAGCATTGATCTGGTTGAAGACTTACAAAGAAAAAGGAAAGCTTTGCTAAAATAGTTAAGCTTCATTTTAGGAGAAAATACTGTCAACACATAACATGGAACCAAATGTTTGCTTCTGAAATATACAAAACCATAAAAAAGCCATCTAACTAAAAATTGAGACACCACCAGTTCAATAACAAAATAAATAGGCAAAAAATTTGAACAAACATTTCACATGATTGATTACTACATTAAAAGATGTCCAATATTTTAACTACCGGAGAAATTCAGATTAAAGCCGCACCATATATCCTTGTCTGCACAAACAAGATACATATAAAAGACCAACAATAGCCACTAATGATAAGATGTGGAGCAACTGGAATGTCCTACCTTGCTGGGGAGTAAAATGGTAGAGCCAAGTTGGAAACAAGCTGATGATTTCTCAAAATGTTAATCACATAATAACATATAAACAATTCCCCACCCTTGGTATTTGTCCAAGATAAATGAAACTATATCCATTTAACATGAATGCTCATAGTTGTTTCATTTATAACAATAGCTCCAATTTGCAAACAATTTGGATGCCTATTGAGACCCAGACAATTGATCCACAAAACAGCCTGGGTAAATATTGAAATTCATTACTCAGAGTGCATATAATTATTATATTAATAGTAATATTATGACATATGTTGAGATTATCCTATTGTAGTCATACTCTAGTGTACAATATAAATGTATTTACTGAGGATATTATTTTATAATAGCTAAATTCCATTGAAAATAAGAAACTTGCCCTCCGCAGAGCCCAGCAACCAGGATATCACTGTTCCTCTTGCAACTGGTAACTGGGATGTTTCTGCAGGGGGAGAGGGGGAGCTAGCCGACAGGACTGCTGTACTAAACACTGCAGCAGGGTTATGGGACTCCCAAGCCAGACCTTCACAGCAAGGCATGGCAGCCTGGTCCCCAGGGGTGTTGGGGAAGGGAACAAGTAGTTCCTCCCATTGGCCATAACCAGACTGTGCATCAGACTTTGCACTGGGGTTCTTTCTCATTCCCCCAAATTAGGAAATGGCTCACTAACACCCCCCATGACAACTGTACTTAGTTTACCATGATATCACAATGCTCATAATTTTAGATGTTCCTAGGAAGGAAACGGAATGCCCAAGACCCTCTGGATAAAACTCCACGTGCTTAACATGCTTAAAACTGCACGTGCTTAACGTGCAGTACATTCTCTCCACCACAGCCAGATGTCAACCAGCACCCAAAGTGAAAAGATAGATTTACTTCATGAGAAAAACGACACTCAGCTGCTATTCATTTCCTCTTGGAGGTCCCTCTTCCTTCACCTCCCTCTACCATGAACTTTTGCTTGCTACCAGACTCGGTGGCTGAGAAGCCACCCCCCCCCCCACTTGATGTGGTGATGGAGGATTTAGATATTGGGCAGAATAGAAATAAAACCAACCTCTAAGACAGTCTCCAAAATTAAGAGTAAGAGAGGAAGAGCAGAAGTAGCAGCTTGCCAAAGGAGAGACTTTGGAATGGTAGTAAGAAGCAAGAAATCTTGGTGAATCAATTGTTGGAGGTTTATGAGAGGAAGCTTACCACAAAGAGTAGGGTGTGCAATGAATGCAGAGAAGGGACTATTAGGACAATGGAAGTTGGAAATGATCGTTCTGGACAAGAACTGGGTGCTGAAAGGGAAGGTTATGATATGAATGATAACCCTTCAGTACCAATATTGAAAACCGCAGTGTCTAGAGAGAGACAGAGAGAGGGAAAGAGAGAGACTGAAGAGGGAGAAAGGAGAGAAGAAGAAAGTCTGCCTCAAAAGCAGGCAGTGAAGAAGGTAGGAGGGAAACTGGGATGTTGGTGGCAGGAAATGTGCTCTGGTGAAGAGTATTGGAATTGTAAGACTAAAACTCAATCATGAACAACTTTGCAACTGCGATGTAGGGAAAATATTTATTTAAAAAATTGTTGCAGGAAATGAGTTCATGATGAAACATAAGTTTGAACCACTAGTCATTCTTAAATAAATCTCACATTTTGGATTCCGTCACAATTTCCTCCCGAATATTGGAGTGACTTCCCAGGTTCTTTACCTGTTGAGACCGAGTCCTATAAAGCCCCTTACAGACTCAGAATTATATCTGAATTTATTAACATAACTTTTCTGCTATTATAGTGGCTAAGCTCCCTAATACTTCTATAAATGATAAGTAGATATTTCAATTAAGGGAAAGATTTCAGGGCTATAAGAAAATAAAAAATTAAAATTCTTTTTTAAAATAAAGAATTGTTTGAGTCAAAAGAACAGAGATCAGTGTTATGTCCTCTTGCAGGTTAGGGAGAAGACCTCCTTCCCCACTTGGTGAAGATTATGGCTAAGATTATGGCTAAGGTAGGCCTGGTATCCAAGTCTTGAGGAGACTTGGAAAGAATTTGGCACCCATATTAGAGGCACAGTGGTTGGGCCACAGGGCTTGGTGAACACTAGGGAAGCCATTTGTGGAAACAAGTTCTCTTTTCCCAGAAGCATTATTTTTCTGACTGCAGCAACTGGCTGGAGAAAGTTTTCGGTCAAGTGTGTACCTCTGAAAAGAAGTCAGCCTCTGATCCTTTCTTTCTTCTTGGAGAAGCCATACAACACTGAGGAAAAACCATGGGTTTGGCAACAAGGCCAATCAATCAATCAATCAATCAATCAAGTTTTTTTATTTGAAAGATCAGAGTCATGTTTAGCAACTCAGTGAATGCCTTGTCATCAAACCAAAACTGCACAGGTATTTCATTCTCAGAGTGGAAGATTCGAGAAGCAAGTGAGTTGTGTAGAATGAGTGTTTTCCTGTTTCCTTCCCAAGCGATTGAAGCCCTTAATATAGCAGGCCTGGTAGAACACAGGACTCCAGGAACAGGTGGGTCTGGATCACTCCAGCAGGTCTATCACAGAGTCAGCATACTTGGCTAGGCTGGTAGTCAAGAGAACACATTCAAAGAGTTCCCCGGTTCATCTCAGGAATTTATCCACATAAGGCAGCTTGAGCACATAAATCTGGTGTGTGGTTCCCTCAATCTCTACAGGCACTATGAAATCTGTTTCGTTGATAGGCTTAAAAGGAGCTATGCACCAGGGTTTCATCCAGGTCAATAACTATACAAATCCTTCCTTGATCTTCTTCTGTCACTTCTGGGAGCAGGCAGGTCCCTGGGATCTTAGCAATGGTGTTGGCTTCCTCCTTATATGCAGAGAGCTCAGTGGAGGAGCTTGACTCGCCAACATGGTGGGCATGAAAACAGAAGAAAAGGGCCTTGAAGATGTTACTTTTATAGGTTTTTTTAGGAGGGTACTTAGAGACCAGGGATTGCCTGGTGAGCACCAGGTTATCTTCTATTGATGCCTGGGTGATTATAGTTATAAATAAAGAACTAACACTCTACTTTTACCAAAACAGAGACTCTGCCCTAGCTTCCTCTTTGTTATCTTCACCTACCTCTTGTGAGATGTAAAGACCCATCTAGGCTTGATTAGCCTTAGATAGGTACTTCTGTTTGTTAACTATGCTTACCCTTTCTCCCAAGTGGATTGAATCTGAACAATAAAGACTGCATGATGAGGAGGGTCTGCACTCAGTCCACAAGGCTGGGAGTTTCCTGACTCCATGCTTTTCTCCCTAATGTCTTGTTTTCTTAATTCTTGCAGTGCCTCTGCTTCAGACCTATTCACCTGAGTTTAGATTATGGCAAGTGGAGCCTGTACAGGTGATGATGGAGCCATGTTCTATCTAACAGTCCACCAGCCCAGGTTGGCTGGGTGGGGTGACTGGAGGATGCATAGGCAGGGTTGGGCTGGGGGCCCTGGGTGTTTACATACTTGATCTTGTTCCCTCCTAGAGACAGAAAATGTGGCTTTCCGTAGGGAGGGTGGGTTGCCTGGGTAGTGACTCCCCTGGGTAACCCCCAGCCCTTATTCCTAGGGCATCTCTGGGATCCTCAGATTGGGTCCAACACAAAGCCTTTTTTTTTTTTTTAAATAAAAAGACTTTAGGCTACAACTTGTTAATAAAACAAATGTAGCTCTGGGAAGATTATTTTCATTGCCTGTAGCACAGGCTTTCAGCACTGACTTTAAGTGGAGTTGTGCATTTGAATATTCATAAGTGGGAATTGTAAACTCACAAATCAGGATGCTTTTCTCTATAGGATGCCAACCAGAAGCAATGTCACCATCTATTTGGAAAAAAGCAGTATGGTGTGTGGGCTGCAATGAAGTTCTGGTAACACATTTTCTAACCCTTCACTGGGCTGTGTCCTGACACATGGTCTGCTAAGGCACAATATTTTCCATCAGGAGAGTCCTGAAAAACCTAGGCCATATGGCTGCCTTCGTTTGGTGCTAAAATAGGATCTTTTACTCAGGCTTTATCTTTTTAGTCATTTACACAGAATGAACCCAGAAAAGTCATGGGTTTCTGGGACTGATTTTGTCACTCTGGGGCAAGGCAGAGAGAATCTTTTTAATGCATCCTTCCTGCTCCACCAATTGCCTCTACTGAATCTCATGTCTGTCCTCCATTCATTGAAAATGTCTGTAACTCCGTGATTATTTTTCTTTCCAGACTTTTGCACATGAAGGTTCCTCTCTGTGGACTAGATTTTGCCACACATAGAAACGTCACCTTTACTCATTCTGTAGTCTTTGGCCTCTTCCCATAGAGGAAATGTGACTGCTCATGTCTATGACCAATGCCAATCCTTGATTCTGTTACTTGGTGCTTCCAGTTGGTCCCTGTCCACTGGACTTAAACACCAATTCCCTTTCTGCTGTTTCAGCTATCTGAAGGTGTCTTTATGGACCAGTTCTGCCATTAGAAAAATGCCTCCAAACTGAAACACCAGGAGTGACTTCTCCTAGCTCTGATGCGGGAAGTCAAAACTAAGATGCTGAAGGATGAATTTCCATTGAGATTTCTCTCCTGGGCCACCAGGCCCCCACCCCTCCAGTTTGATATTTGAATTTGTGAATAAAAAGATGTCAGTTTGGCAGGCTCAGAAACCACGAGGCTAGAAGCCACCAGACTCCATGCTTTTCTCCCTCATGACTGTCTTGGTTTATTAATTAATGTAGTGACCCTGCTTCAGACTCTCACCTGGGGTTAGAATATAGTGTTTGGGCATTTACATTGATCAGTGACCTTGCCCCCAATTTCTAGTATTACATACTTTTAGCATCATCACCCCTAAATTCGAACATTTTGGATAGAATCCTCTGTGAAAACATTGGAAGGAAATGTCAGTTATTAAAGACAGTGGGTGTCACCCCAAGACCTTGTTTTCTACTCATTTTATAGCAATTCAGTTCTAGAAAAGGGAGCAAACTGTCCTCAGCTGAAATTTATCAGTGCTAAGGGAGGGTATACAGAGATCTGGGAAAAGGAGGGACACAGAGTTCTGGGAACACAAGATAACAAATACTAAGAAGGAAATATAGCAAGCAGGCATGTTTACACACATGTTGGTTGTTATGTGAATCATAGATACCTGTGAAAATAATATCAACTGTCATGGTCTGTATTCTGGGGTGGAGAAGAGGGTATTATGATGTCTTCCTGGGAGGTTTACCACTTGCTGGGAAGGTGTGATATCTGGTAGGGAGGTGCATTATCCAATAGGAAGGTGCCATACCTGGTGACAAAACATGCCATCTGGTAGAATGAAAACTGGGAAGTTGGTAGGGCTGGAGAAAGCTGTACTAAAGAGCAGAACAAGCAAGCAAAGAGACCTCATCTGTTGTCATCTGTAGTAGAAACTAGGTGGGGTTGACGGAGCCATGAGAATAGATAGAATTCACATTATTCTTGGCTTAATGCCACCTTCCTAGACCCAGTTATTGCTGTAACCAATTATCAAGCTCACTGGCTCCCCAAAGAAGTGGTGCTTCTTGAAGGGGAAAATCAAATTAAAGTGTGTTTTTGTTTTTAAAGCCTAGACAAGTTGGCAGGGAGTTGTGTTGCAACTTTCTTCATTGCTGAGGCCCTTTATATCTGAGAGCCCAAGCTATAGGCAGCTTCATGGTGCTTTATAAAGGAAAACTCCCCTGGGAACCATGTGCCTGCATCTTTAAAAAGGTTGTTATTATTATGACACTGTGATTTACCAAGTTATTCATAATATAGTAGTTTCAGGCATTAAATATTCAAACAGCTGTCCCACCACCAGTGTGACCTTCATTCTCACCAATCTCCCCCCCACCATCTTAGTCTTTCCCCTTGCAGGCACAAACATATTTACTTCATACTGTTTGTGACAACACACATGCACATGAAGTGATCAAAACTTAGATCCACAAGGGTCAGTTTGAAAGGATTATTCTCTCTCTCTTCATGGTGTAACTAAATTCAGCGTCTAAGGATGTATTGGCTGTGGTTGTGCTAGTTGAGTTTTCTGTTATTGTTTAGGCTCACTGAACTTGGGAGATTACTATGGAAATTTCCCACCAGATATACTATGACACTACCCGACTGACACTATTATGAAATTTTGAGTTGTCATGTGGTGTATGTATGTAGTTGTGCTGTCCAGTATCTATAAATCCAAAACAAATTTATTGACTTGGCAATTTGATAAGGTTAAATTGTGGAATTGGGCCATTTCTATTGGAGGATACAGGGTGTGGCACTGGGCTGTTGTGGCTCATGTAAAAGAGGAATCTGCACCACCCATTCTGAGAAGGCCCCAGAGGTATCAACCCAGATAGACGACCTGGGAAGAGTTGAAGGCCATTATTTTCTTTTGGAGGTTGGTAGAAGAGATGGGTCATTTTTCTTTTATTGGGGGTTGAGATTTGGGGTCACAGCTGGCAGTGCTCCTGGCTCTGCACTCAGAAACCACTTCTGGCAGGCTCAGAGAGACCATATAGGATGCTGGAACTTGAACCAGGGTCCTTGGCTTCGAGCAAAGCAAATGCCCTACCATTGTGCTACTGTTCCATTGCGCTATCCTTTTGTTTTCTAACATGGCTTGTATCTTTCCCAAGATCTAGGCTGTTGGAGACAGGACTGGTATAGCATGAAAGGCATGATAAATGAGTTTCTGATATCAAATACTAGTCATTACATATCCAAGCTGCATTTTTTCTTTCCTTGAGAACGGGCCACATGCCCCAACACCCTATTGCAATGGGATTTGCTGCCATGATTGGGAACCACTGGTCATAATGTTTCAAGCCCAGGTCCCAGGCCCATGAAAAACCCTATAAAAGGAACTTCCAGGCCTTTCACTGGGGCATAAAGCAGAGCTTTATGGGGTCATAGAGAAGGGAAACATACATTAAAAGGACCTTGGGCCCCAAATTTGCTTTATAGGAGCAAAACAAACACCTATTCTCAAAGTCACTGGTTCTTCAGGTTTTTGTGTTTGTTTATTTTGGGGGGGCACACCTGTCAGTGCTCAGGGGTTAGTTACTCCTGGCTCTGAGTTCAGGAATCACTCCTGGCAAACTCAGGGGACCATACGGGATGCTGGGGATTGAACATGGATCAACCATGTGCAAGGAAAACGTCCTACCCACTGTGCTATTGCTTTGGCCCCAGTTTCTTCAGTTTTTGTCAGTCAGATTCTTAGTTCTTCCTTTATTAAAACTGTACCCCAGCACACATCTAACTTTTATGCATAATGACATTCTCATGGCTTACAACAGCAAACACATCATTATTTGAAAGGAGGGCAGTTTTGAACATACTTGGCAGCGCTCTGGGGCTAATTCCAGCTCACAGATTGGGGGTTATTCCTGGATACCACAATGGGCTGAAGAGAAAACTTGGGCCTTCCACATACAGATCTGGAGCTCCAACGCTTTGAACCCCTCAAGTCCCTCTCCTGGGTGGCCAGACAGGATAGCTCTCTCTCTGTAGGCAGTACGACAAGCAAAGGAGAATTCAGACACAAAAAAATGAATAAAGTAATGAAAAGCTCTGTAACCAATGGACATGGTGACTATTGTCATCAAATCCATGCCTGGTTGCTTTGGAGAATCAGTATTTATTTGTTTTGAAGTCTGCAAAGGATCTGGCTAAAGGCAAAGGAAGAAAAGATTCCTCCCTGTCTTCTGCTGTTCCCTGTTCAGCTGCTGAAAGCTAATGACAGAAAACAACCCACCCATTTAGTATTCTGGGCGTTTAAAGGACCCTCAAGTACCAGCTCTTTGGAAGCCCAGTGTTTTTAAAATTGCAAAAGAGGCAGGCCAGGCTGGGTGCCAAGGCTCCCCTCCTTGATGAACTCTTCGGTTCCGCTAGGCTAAGACAAGCCCAGTGTCTGCTCCGAAGAGGTAGGGGGCATTTTAATGAGGGCTGTGGTCTGCCAAGAGCAAGGCAGCATGGCCCAATTTAAAGAGCCTGATTCACGGCCCCTGGGTTCCGTGTAGCACTGTTGGGTGAGAAGTGGCCTCTCGAGCAGGCCACAGCTGCACAGCTTCCAGAGTGTGCCCGGCAGGAGCAGAGAGAAAGGGAGCCACTTGGGGAA
>PVKC010004656.1:0-26197 GCA_004027635.1 Crocidura indochinensis
TAGGGGAAAAAAAGGAAACAAGCAAGGGGAAAAATTTCCTCATGAGGCTGGGAGTCACTCTCATGCTACTTGTGGTCAGATAATTCAGTGTTAGAGCCTAGCAATGCAGTGTTGCTGTTTAGGCCTAATGGTCCTAGGGATCATGAGGACCACTCAGGACTGGTATGCTTGAGTGTTTCCATGATAATATCATGCTGTATTATGTGGAGAGTGGACATGTGATATTTTCCTAAGCATGCATCCCTGACATCTGATTCTGGTCCTATTTTCAAAATTTTATTTGATAGATTTATGGATGTTTGCTCTCCAAGCCTCTCTGTTTAAAATTTGAAGTGTTTTTTGTTTGTTCATTTTGTTTACCTTAATTCAAATATACAGGCAAAAACAAGTAGAAATTTAACCATAAGTCTCTTGTTATTTAAACTAATAATGCCTTCTTATATAATTGTTTATTTGTCATTTCTTTTAGCCATCTTTGGGTAGTTTAGCAAGAATAGCAATATTAAAACAATCATCAGGGCAGTAGAAAATAAACTAACTTGAAAGAATATTCTTGTATTTTTTTTTTTATTGTGAGTGCTAAAACACATCTGAAAATGCTATGGGATTTCCCCTGTAGGTGCTTAGGGGTATCAGGGACTGAATCATGGTCAGAAGTGTGCAAGGTGCAAGGCAAGCTTCTTTTTTTTTTTTTGTGGGGGTCACACCCAGAAGTTCTTAGGGATTATTCTTGGCTCTATTCTTAGTAATTGCTCCTGGCAGGCTCAGGGGACCATATGAGATGCCGGGACTCAACCACTGACCTTCTGCATGCGAGGCAAATACTTTACCTCCATGTTATCTCTCTGGCCCCAAGGCAAGCTTCTAAATTCCTGTATTAGTCTCTACACCTCATTTTGGTAATGTTTCACATGTATTATCTCTTTTAGATTTAATTGTATTGACAATAATATTATTACTACATTCCATTCCAACTTTTGTTTTTGAAAAAATTAAAACTTTTGAAGTCAAAACGTATTTAGATACCTCAGATTGCAAAACCAAAATTCAAATTTAGGTGTATATCTGGAGATTCAACTCTAAAATGGGGACAGAGTAAAGATCATTTATTAGATTAAAAAATGATTTTGATGGCAGAAAGATATTTCTAAGGTCAATATAGTGAAATTGTGGGGTCAGAGTGATAAAGTATGCAGGTAAAGTGGTAAAGTGCTTTGCTCATGACCAACCTGGACTCAATCCCCAGATGTTTTATGTTGTGATTATTCTAAAGAGTAAATTAAAACAGGATTGTTTTAGGGATTGCATGCTTATTGAGTTCATTGTTTTTTATTATTTGCTGGCAATTTTACTACTGCTGGGTGGTCTAGGCTGACTTCCCCTGTCCAGCAGACTTCTTGGAACCTACTAAACAATGGCAAATTGATTCCTAGTAATCAAAGAGGGTATAGCTTAATTATCAAGTATATTTTAAAACCCCTGCTTTCTGCTTAAATTCTTTATTTGTGCTCTATTGACTAGTGGTCACATACTCTTTTCAAAATAGAAAGAATATAATCTGTTTATATATATGAGCCCTGTATACATATGCAGCATTTGGTCATGCTGTAGAGTAATGTGTGTGCATAAAACACAAACATACTAGTACAATAACTGTAACCAAGTACTAAATGCAGAACTTTGACATATAATTTTGGTTTTACACTCGAGTTGAGGCTACTCATTGACATTTTCATGATGAAAGTTGCAATATTTTTTCTTAATTGAAGTCAGTCATTATGCTTTAACACTCTAGGTGCCCATAATTTTGTAATATTTGGTTTTTTTTTTTTTTTTTGGATTTTGGACCACACCCGGTTACGCTCAGGGGTTATTCCTGGCTATTCGCTCAGAAGTCGCTCCTGGCAGGCACGGGGGACCATATGGGGAACCGGGGGATCGAACCGCGGTCCGTCCTAGTTTAGTGCAGGCAAGGCAGGCACCTTACCTCCAGCGCCACCGCCCGGCCCCATAATATTTGTTTTTTAATATGATTTTTTTTTTTTTTGGTTTTTTGGGTCACACCCGGCAGTGCTCAGGGGTTACTCCTGGCTCCATGCTCAGAAATTGCTCCTGGCAGGCACGGGGGACCATATGGGGCACCGGGATTCGAACCGATGACCTTTTGCATGAAAGGCAAACGCCTTACCTCCATGCTATCTCCCGGGCCCTTTTTAATATAATTTTAATTTTAATCATAGTGGCTTACATATGGTTCACAGTAATATTCTAGGTACATATTAACATTGAATCAGGGGAATTCCCATCACTGGATTGTCCTTCCTCCACCTCCACTCCCATATCCTCCGCTCTTACCCCAGGGGCTCCTAGAATGAGTGGTCCTCTCTGAGTCTAGTTTATTATTTAGTGATCTTATAACTGTTTGGTCTTGGTACCTCCATTACTCCCCCCTTTAATTGGGAGGCGGGACTAGATAGTTCAAGTTATGTAGTTTTGTTTGGGGAAGAGAAAAGTAATAAAATGGGGAAAATATCAACTACGCCAACTATGGGCAGAGTCCTTCTAGAGGCTCTCCTCCTTGGTTTGAGAGGCAAAGGGGAATAAAAGAAGGTGAAACACCACAACAGTCTAAAAAAGAAGAATCAAATAAGATATGCATTGTAATATTTGTTTTATGAGCATTTTGTCATCCAAACTGTCTGGAATTAAATTAAAGTATAAAATCTTCTTCATATGTTATTACATGGAGATATTGATTCTTTACTAATTCTGGAACATCACCAGTAATGTGTTAGTAAGTAATATACCTAGTCTACTACCCATATCTATACCTTCAGCTTTGTTAATAGAAGTGAGTGTTCCTTCTTACAGAAGAAATGTGGTGCTATTATGATTATAATTTCATCATCTTATATTTTGGTTGCTTCACGAATTCAATGAAATTAAAAGCCATATAATAGTAATTATTTGAGTACTGTTTACATAGAATCCAACCAAACACAGATTATTTTTTTACGGTTATTAAAAAAAAGAGGACTTTCTTTAAGTCATGCAGATATTTAATATTGGCCAAAAACATATTCAATCACCTGGGTTTTTCCTAATATATATTCTAGCTTTATCTCCTTAAATTTAAAATCTATTGACCAATTTTCCACAAACTTGGCCGAGTCTAGTTTTGTCTGTTTTAATTCTCTATTAAGTGTTCAATAGGTTCATGAAGTCATGAAAATTTACTAAATATGTGAAAATCAGAGTCTTATATTTGGTGCCTTGAACTTGGAGATTATAATTTTCTTTTTTTTGGTTTTTGGGTCACACCCGGCAGTGCTCAAGGGTTACTCCTGGCTCCATGCTCAGAAATTGCTCCTGGCAGGCAAGGGGGACCATATGGGGCACTGGATTCAAACCAATGACCTTTTGCATGAAAGGCAAATGCCTTACTTCCATGCTATCTCCCGGGCCCTGAGATTATAAATTTTTAAGTTGTTGAATATATTTGTGACTTGGTCACACTTTTAAAGAGGACATAAAATTGAAAAATTCAAATTGAAAGCTTAACAAATTGAAAAACTAACAGATTGAAGATATTGATAACTATTTTGAATCTATTTGCAAAGAAAATACATTTGTTCATAATTGGAGTGATTTAAAAATTGTACTAGAAGATTTAAGATTTTTCTTTGGTCATATAAAATGCTTAAAATAAATTAGTCTATAATTCTATGTGTAGCTAAAAGATAATAAGAAATTTTAATTAGTAACCATATCAAGTGAAACCTGAAATCTACTCATATAAAAGGTTTTGTTGGTTTTGAACTATTATATGAGCAGATATTTACACATTTTCAACCACTAGAGGGCTCTCACAATATAAGAAATAACATTAACACAGATGTGAAAAAGAAGAAATCATTTGTGATACTCCCTTCTTTATAGCTGACCTAAAGTTAAATTAAAAAAAATTGGAATTATGAGTTAATCTTTAAACCAATACTTACTCTTCTGATAAGCAAAAGTTGGGTGGATCAATTAAAAATTAACTTAAAAATTAAAACAGTCAGGGCCAGAGAGATAGCATGGAGGTAAGACCTTGCATGCAGAAGGTTGGTGGTTCGAATCCCAGCATCCCATATGGTCCCCCGAGCCTGCCAGGAGCAATTTCTGAGCATCAAGCCAGGAGTAACCCTGAGAGCTGCTGGGTGAAACCCCCCCCTCAAAAAAAACCCAAAAATTAAAAATTAAAACGGTTATAATTATTTTTTACTATTTAGGGTCTAATCCTGAACAAAATCATTTTTTAATGTCATTTATATTTTAACTGAAGAAGGATAAAAGGAAAATGAATGTATTTTTTTCTAATTCTTTGGCCTTTAGAACATATTTTCCTATAAACATCTAGCTTGTTTTATGATATTATGTTGCATATGATTTATATATGATTATGATATATTGTATATTACATATGATTATCACTGAGCAACCATCTCACGTAGGAATTAAAAAATGTAAA
This sequence comes from Crocidura indochinensis, assembly GCA_004027635.1. NCBI lineage: Eukaryota > Metazoa > Chordata > Mammalia > Eulipotyphla > Soricidae > Crocidura > Crocidura indochinensis. The sequence continues at coordinate 4,514 of PVKC010004656.1, forward strand.
TAGCTACTTTGCCAAGAGACAGACTTCCTTATGTATAGGTAAGATAGTGATGCATTTTGTTGTGGTTTGATTTTATTTTAATTACTTTTAGACTCCCACTTTATTGAGCTCAGCCCAAGATGCCTCTCTCTTCAAAAACAAAAATTGAGCTAAAGACCTGACCATATGTTTGGTCCTGATGGTGTTTATTTTCTGGATTAGACTGAAAGAATGAATTGAATGAGTAAAATGAAACAAGCCACCTGTCCAGCAATAAGCCCTGAAATGAGAGTTGAGAAACCAGTTGTGGATTTGCTCTGAATAACCCGAGTCTGCTCAGCAGAAAATGAACAAAACAGAATAGGAGGATGCGTGCAAGTGTCCTTCCATTTGTGCTTCCTTCTGATTCTTGAAGTCATGAGATGTGACTAAGGAATCAGAATTAGAGGTTTTCAAATGATTCTCTATTGGAGCCTAGAGATGTATGTTAGCTTTATTGAAGGATCATGTAATGAGTAGTATAGATGGGAGTAATTTTAGGCTCTTCTCTGAGTAATATTATTACACTCCCCTTCATACACATTACAGCATCCAAGATATAATTATTCTTGACAATTTAAAATAAGGAAAAAATTAATTGAAGGTCTCGGATCAAAAAATATCTAAATCCTTCTACTAGTAATTTTGTTTATTTGGAGTTCTCTGGAACTTGGGTTCGAATGTTAAATACAAGACTTATGATCTTCAGTCAGATTGGAAAATTTGGGATGCCTTTGTAGTGTCCAGAAGCAATCCTAAAAGTGCTTACTCAGAACAGCCTAGAAGAAATGGAATGAAGCAAGCAATTTTTGACCAACCAACCACTGGACACTATCTCTGTATATAAAACACTGAACAATATTCTAGGCACTCAATGATTTGAAATATCTAATTCCTGTCATGTAGTCTCAGAACTTAAGGGCTGGAGGAGAATACATACATTTACATATCACTCTAAGCTAATTGTTGTTCTGACAAAATGTATGCAGGAGAAGAGAGGCTATGACCAAGATGTTGAGGGTTCTATTGATACAGAAAGTGTAGTTTAGTTGAGTTAGAGTAATTTTCTTACAGCATATGTGCTTTATAGCAGAATGTTTTCTCAGAAATATTACAGTTAACATGTTGCTGATTTTACTGGGCCTTCATTTCAGACACAAACAGAACTCTACTTCAGACACAAACCCAAGAATTTCAGCTGTGTATTTAGGTTTTTGAACTCAGTAGAAGGATGTATGTGGACAAAACAGGCAAAAATTAACCTCACTTAGCTCCACTTTTAAAAAAGTAATATTTCAGGCAGTGTAGTTTGGTTGGTAAAGAGTTATCAGGGGATAACTGTTCACTTTGCATTCTTGAGCAGTCTTGCTTTGCCATTGTGATTTCACTTTTTTTGTTGGAAGTCCCTGGGCATAGTGGACATGATGATTCTGTTGGTCATGTCTCAGACCTTCAACAGCAACCAGGCTCTGTATTTAACCTGGACTGAAGATAGCTGCAAGTTTGTTTTTTCTTCTTCAGTAAGTATTATCTACTCTCAGAAGCAGCCAGTATTTAGCTCAACCTTGCAAAATGAGAAAAAAAAATTCCATAAAATTGGAGGGAAGAAGCTTTTAATTATATGTCGCACTTTTTTCCATAAAGATTTCTAGAAAAATATTAATGCTATGCCTAAAATGTGAAAAATTTTGATTCTTTATAATGAAGTGTCATTCAGTTCAGTTTTGAGAAAGATCTAGAGGATCAAATACAGGATAAAAGAACTCAAGAGACCCAAGATGTATTTTCTCAAGTGAATTGCCTATCAGTAGAGATATCAATAAATCATTAATAAGTAAGTAAAACACAGTGGAACTTCCTTGACATTTAGTTTAATCCCATGTGGATTTCATGAAGTTTCCTTGCCATTAGCTTTTATTGAGAACCCTTCCTTCTTCCCCCCACAAAAGAACTCCAAGGCATCAGAGTTTATTGAGCACAGGAAGTATTTTCTTAGTTGTCTCATTAGGATCCTATAAATCACACAGTTATTTTTAGTGTCCTGGTTTTGGACATTAAAATAATCTGAGTTTGAAATACAATAATTTTTTCCCCATAATCCGAAAGATCTTTAGCATGTAGTACTGGGTGGGAGAAGATGGTTTTAAGGACCCTGGATCTGCTGTGAATCCTGGCTCGTTTTGGTCAACTGTTTATTTTCAAAATTTAATTTTGAAAATAATTTAATAATAATTTAATTTCAAAATGGGAAATAAGTCAGTTCTATAACGTCCTTGACTGAGAGAATTAATGCAGAAAGACACCAACGCTGTCATTTCTTTAAAAATGCAATAAAAATCTTTTTCCTAAAGGCTACTTTTTCACTTACAAGTACAAATCTTAGGTTAAAGATCAATAATTCACACTAAATATTCTTTAAAATTATTATATTTTCTCAATAATTTTAACATTTATGGATACTGTCCTCCTTCCACAGCATCAACGTGCCCCTGAATCTCTATTGGTATCACTATATCATCTCTAGAGTAATCTTCTTTCTCAAACCTTCGCCTCCACATCTTCATTCAAGGTTAAATTTTCTTCAAACTGTCAAAACAGGTTTTTTATTTCATTTCAATGTATTTTATAGTAAACTATTAGAAAATTGAAATTGATAATACAATTCAATATTCATTCATTTATTTAGTAGTGAATGTTAAGGGTCCTAATTGTTGAATTCTAACCATGTACAAAAAACATTCTTGAGGGCTGGAAAGATAGCATGGAGGTAGGGCGTTTGCCTTTCATGCAGAAGGATGGTAGCTCAAATTCCGGCATCCTATATGGTCCTCTGAACCTTCCAGGAGTGATTTCTGACCATAGAGCCAGGAGTAACCCCTGAGTGCTGCAGGGTGTGACCCAAAAACCAAAACCAAAACCAAAACCAAAAAACATTCTTGAATTGTCTCTTCCTACTTATTAAAAACATTTTAAATTGAAATAATATTGAGTTTCAACTTTATATAGGTTTTAAAGTATAAATTCATATCTCTACAAATATGTTACCTACCATACTGAGCCCAAAGTATCAATGTTCCTCTATCCTACTCCATTGGATCCTTGGACCATTTTCTCCCATCCTTTCTTCCCCTCTGCGAACCAGGATTTTATTTGATATGGATCTGCCTCTTTTTTTGTCTTGTTTCTGTATATTTCATATCTGACTAAAATAACCTAATTTTCTGTTTCTTTTTCGAACTTACATCACTCCAGCTACATTATTATTTTTAGGATAAGACTTGGTACATTTACCTGAATTTTTTCTCATTATGATTTTGTACATGACATATTTGCACCAACAAATAGCCTCTTTTAGCAATGCAGCTAATAGATACATTAAGATATGTAAGTTGTAATAACTGATACTGTTTCTTGTATTGGAAAAGTAATTTGTTTAATTGATACTTTATCAATCTTATTCTTTAATATCAACCCGTCACTACTAAAGTACTATAGATTTCGGTAATCTACATAAACAGATTAAGGATTTTCAATACATTACTGTATATAGATTACATGCTCCCTAGAGAAGACTTCTGAGTGTTGGTAACATGATTGAAGGTATTTTCATTTTTATTTTATGCAGTAAGCTTCCTTATATGACAGATTTTTAGGAACTTTTATTTTTATTTTTGTCTTTTTTTGGTTTTTCTGTCACACCTGGCAGTGCTCAGGGGTTATGAGATGCTGAGATTCGAACCACCATCCTTCCACGTGCAAGGCAAATGCCTAACCTCCATGCTATCGCTCCGGCCCTGGAACTTTTATTTTTATCTAATTTTCCATTTACAATATTTTCATTAATCACTCTAATATTTCGACATTTCCCTGTCCTAGTTTTTTTCACTGAATCAAAAATTTCCAAGTTCTTCCCTTTTATTTCCATAGGAAATTGAGAAATAAGAAATAAAAGAATTAGTCAAAAAACTTTGTCAACATTTTGTCAGAAATCCATATAGCTGTTTTCTGAAACATTCTAGACTACAACAATAAGTGTAGCATTGAAATTGAATGGAGAAAGTGTCCTTCATTAGAGAATACATGACTGAATATGATTGAAAAGAAATTGAGGAAAAGAAGTGCTATGTGTCAAATTGAGATAATAATTTTATTAGAATGTTTATTTCTCCACATACCAAATATCATTATTCAAATTAATTAGAACACAGAAAAATAAACTAATGTCATTGTTTGCCTTATAGACATAATGAAAAATGCTATATATGTTGACCGTTATATTTTGTAACATTGAAATTACATTTTAATACCCAGAGTTTTTTTTTATTGTTGTTGTTTGTTTTTTTGGGGCGGTGGCCCACAGGTTACTCCTAGTGCTGGGCTCAGAAATCACTACTGGTAGGCTAGTGGGGGACCATAGGAGATGCAGGGAATTTAACCCAAGTCAGCCCCATGCAAGGCAAATACCCTACTCACTCAGAGCCCCCCTCATTATCCTTTTTTTTTTTCATTTTTCCTCTTGTCACAATTTCATAATTAGAGTTCTAGTGCTAGTGTGAAAAATAATTGACAATTAGATTTGTCTTAATTCTATTCATGCAATTACCTCAGCATCCTCAAAACTCTTGATCTCAGAGGTTAGATCGATAACACGATTAGTAGGTTGCTTGCACTACAAGTTGCCTACCTGGATTGGATCTTCGTTGCAAATCAAACAAACAAAAAACACCCCACATTCAGAAGTGGATCCAGTTGTGCACAGTAGCTTCATTTAGGTAAATAATGCAATGATAAAATGACAATAAATTGTTTCTGATTGCCAGAATATTCAGAATATTAGTGAAGTAAATAGTGAGGGAGATAAAATAGAAAATAATACTTAAATATCTTTTAAAACAAAAATATGCCTATAAAGATGTTATTTTTGCTATATTTTGGTTTATTTAGTTTTTAAAATTACTTAAGTATTTTATTACATTATCCTCAGTTTGGGAAGAAAAAGCAGACAAATGTAGTTTTCTTAAAAGCTCCTTTTTTACTTCCTTTCCTAGAAAACATTAACAAACTAAAATTTAAAGTTGAAAATAGAAAATACTAATTTAATTACAGATGAAGTTTACTCCTCACCCAGATTTCTAACAAAAATGTGTTTTACTTTCACATGAAACATTTATTTAATGATATTAAATGAATTTAATATGATATTAATATCAATAATATATAATGTATTAGAGCTGGAGTGATAGTCCACCAGATAGGGTGTTTGTCTTGCATGATGTTCTTCTGGGGTTTAATCCTTGGCTTCCCATATGGAAATACTCCTCTATTCCTTTATGTTTTCGTTTTCCTGGATACTGGGTAGTTAATTCCTTGTTAGATCTCTAGCTGAGCTGAAACAGTGGGAAAATAGAAATTTATCAATTTAGTAACATGATAACATTACACCTTAACTTCGATGACTTAAAATTATATAAGAAACACATTACAGCCTCTGCCAGACATCAATGCCAGACATATTATACTATATATATTATACTATATATGTTCTAAGGAGTGGAATAGATGTTACTCCTGTCTATGACTTTTATCAATAACTTAGTGGAAGAAATTCAACCAGAGTGTGTGCGATGATTATAAGCTATTCTTGGATAATACTGATTCTTAGAAGACTTGGAGGAGGTTTCATCCTTGGGAAAGGAGTATGAAATATTTTACTGAACTTTAGTAAGAATAGAGCAGTGAAAGCTTCAATGTCTAAAGAAGAATTTACCCAAGATAGCTCTTGAATGATTAATATGTCTGATTAGAAGATAGATAGACAGAATCTATCTGTCTTCTTTCTATATTATTGGATTTTGGGGCCACACTTGACGCTTAGAGGACCATATAAGTTTTAGAAAGTAGAACAGATTGTCACATTCAAGGAAATTGTCTCAAACCCTGTACTATGTCACCAGCCATTAATTTATGTTTACAAAAATATTCTAGATATGGGGGTATTAAATTTTGATTGTGTCTTATCAATATATATTAATTAATTTTAATTTTGTTACTTTGAGAAACATTTGAGAGCATACCATTATTTTATATCAAAACTTAAAAAATAATAATTTATATACACATTTTATTTTTATGAGTACAAATGAGAAGCTAAAATTATTTCTGGTAATAATAATTTTCTTTGGAAGGGAATAAAGCCATACATTTTTCCATTTATTTACTGAAAAATATTATTTGAACAATTATGTATAAACCACTAGGAGTCACTAGTTTGCCACATCCTCACCCACTCTGTAACACATCTGCATTAAAAATAAAAGCACATATAAAACTAAGCTTGTATAAATGCTAAAAAATTTGTTGCATTGAAAAAGAACATAAGTATATATGTATGATACCATATATATCAATAAATTAAACTGCTAAATTAGAGAGTATTAATCTTTTAAAAACTATTTTTTCTATAATAATAAGCAGTGTAAATAGAATATTATGCTTGAAGAACTAGAGGAAAAATTCTTAATGACATGGTTTTCTTCACTCTGATGTTTTGGGAGCTATCCTCAGCAAAATGTGGTTTCCAGGTTTGATGTCAGCCTTATCTACCACCATTGAGTTCAACTAGATAGAACATGCCAAAGCTTTTAGATTTCTTCATCATGCTGTTTTGTCACAAACAGCATTTAATCAATACAAAGTAAATTAATTTTTTCAAACTATTACTACTTTAAAATCACAGAAAAATTTATATCTATATAAAGCTTGTTAGAAAAGATAAATTTAAAATCAAAATTATTTCACTAGAAGCAAAATATTTGAAGAAGTGAAGTGGAAATATAATTCTATTTGTATATCCTGCTCTGTATGCAATGTCACAGAAATCTATCTCTTACATAAATAGAGTTACAGTCATCTGTCCTTGTGACTTGTGGTTTGTGCTGCTGTGGCTAATACTGTCTGATTAAAAATACACATTATGGCAGGGTAGAAATAGCTTTGGTTACAAAATGTCAGGGAGAAAAGCAAAGACATAAATTTACTACATTCAGGGCTATTTTATGACCCTAATAAGTTATCTTTAACTTTGACTTAAAGTTGCTTGGAGAATATATCATCTTGTTTTTCCATCTTTTGCTTTTTTATGTGAGCACCTAGGTTTACAATATGAAGAAATCCTGACTAATAAGCTATGCTTTTGTAAACGTGTTTTGTAATTCTAATAACATTCACTTGAGATCACTTAAATTTCTTGCTTAAAAATTTTGTTAATTTATATAGCAAAATAATAAAACCTATATCTTTAGATTTAGTAGAGAGATCTGTCACTCCTAATTAATTAGTATTTTGAAGACTCAATAATACACTTCCACTGAAATACTGGTAAATTATTAAAAAAAATACTAGTGAATTTGGGGCCAGAGCAATGGCACAGAGGAAGGGCATTTGCCTTGCTCACGCTGACCCAGGACAGATCATGGTTCAATCCCCCTGCATCCCATATGGTCCCCAAGTCAGGAGTGATTTCTGAGCATATAGCCAGGAGTAACCCCTGCGTGTCACTGGGTGTGGCCCCCACAGAAACTACTAGTAAATTTGTTGATTAAACTTTACTTTTTCTTCATTTTAAGTATTGTATTTGTTTCTATTTTGTTCTTTTACTTCAAAATAAAACAGTGAAGTGTGCTTAGGAATTTGTTCATAGTTTTTTTTAACTATAATAGTCTGAGGGACAATGAACTGGTCCCCTGTATAAAACCAATCCTGTTAGACCTTGTGGGGAAGTATATTTCTGAGAAGGCTTTTTGTGTCATGAGGCAGCATTCCAAGGCAAGTGCCTTAAAAGACCACACACCAGGTGGGACTCATGAGATGCACAGCAGGAAGTTCCCCACTGATTAGGTATTTTTGCTTGCTTCCATGCCAATCCCTTCTAATGATAAAACCAGGAACTGAACCCCAGTCAGCTTCCTGTAAGGCAAGCCCCCTACGTGTTGACTGTCACACCAGTCCGCTCATTATTTAGTGAGACATAAGAGTTTTAGCTTCAAACACAAAATATCTTCCTTTCGCTTAAGAAAAAAAAAAAAAGCCCAAGGATTTGGAAGACACATAGAAGTGTTCTGTGAAGTTTAGATATCAAGCCGAAAAATTTAGTAGAGAATATAGGTTATTCAGAAACCGGAGTTCAAACCATCACTCAGATCTACTCTGGAAGCCCAGCTTTGACTCAAATGCAAAACATTAGGCAGAAAAGTTGTTCTAATCATATAGGCAATAGGGTAGGAGGTCCTGTTGAAGAATTTCAGGATATAAAATATAAAAAACTGAGAGATCTTACTCTTTGCCCTAAAATTCAGACTTAGAAATCAGATTAGAGTTTGAAGTCAAATGCATTAAACAACTCATCAAAGGATAAAAGGCCTAATAAGAATGAATAGCACCAACTGCTCCTCTTCTCTTCACAGAAAGCCCCAAGAGAACTTGGAAAGGGTGCATTATCAGCTTTGTAAACAAAAATGTACACTCAATTTTGAAGTTGCCAGAATCCCGAATTAGATAGGTACTCGTCAGATGTCTGAGCACTCAACTGAAGTGTGACACTAAGGAAACACCATCATTCAAAATACATATGAGCACTGTTGACAGGACTATGACCCATCAGAGAGCAAGCAAAAAGGACAACCAGGATGGAAATGAGAACCACAACTAGAGTATGACCAAGGACAGCATAAAAACTAAGGGGTTCAACTCCCAGTTAGCAGTTTGGCGTACCATGACAAACAATGCCATAAACAATGAAGTCAGGAGTTGCACATGCATTTGTGTGGAGTGTGTGTTTATGTGTATGTGTGTTTCTCTCCCAGTCATTGTATCAATAGAGGGATGGTAAACTGGAATGCTTTTTTTACCTTTCGTGTGTGTGTTTTTTAACATGTTGCCTAGATGAACTGTTCTATTCATTTATAAAATTTCCAAAATATTCAATACATTCAACCTATAAAGTAATAGGGATTCTTAATAAAATAATACATTTAGTGAGATTATTAGTCAACTTCTTTGCTGCTATGGTCAATTTGGTCACCTGTAAATAATAAAATATAAATGGGAGTATTAGTTCACTTCTTTGCTGTTATGGTTAATTTGGTCACATGCAAATAATAGAAATAATGTGTATATTATTAGTGTCCAAATTAAAATGCACTTTTTAATTTTTTAATTTTTCCAGTTAGATTAAATGCTAGTTATGAAATTTTGTAAGGCTGTATGTTCAACATTAGCATGTCAACAGGGTTCTGAGAACTCTCTTCTGTAGGTTTCCTGACTGAACCTTTATGTCACCTTTATTCTGTGGGCAGGTCCAATTTATGGGGGCTCCTACTCTTTTTATTGGGATATCAATGATATTGTATCTGTTTAAGCCAAATTTTTGCGTTTAGTCTGCAATATTGATAAATTAGTTCTTATAGGAAGGAAACAGATGCAATATCATTGATGTCCCAATAAAATAAATAACTTTATAGTAATGTACATTTTTTGATCTTTATCTTAGTTACTAACTACTATAGCTACTTTTACATTTACTGCATAGTGTCTTTCAGAAATTTCTTATATTCATTATGTGTTTATTCAATGGTTGATAGATAATCTGGTTGTATCTAATATTTTGAGAAAGTATACTCATGTTAAAATTTTTCCATCACATGTACCCAATGCATGACATGCAAGTTCTCCCTATGTAATATAAGAACCATGAAACTTTTATTTCATTTGTGTTATTTTACTAATTTCATAATAGACATATTTTAAGCTGTATTATAATGCTTACTTTTATTTTTTATTGTTTCTCTGAATTGTGTTATTACTATCTTTATTGTTAAGATTTCCCCTGGATTCTGTGCAGCTGCTACATTCAGGGATATGAGAGGAGAGTTTTCTCATAACTTGAACAGCTGAAATACGGACCAATAATTAAAAATAATACTCAAAGGCATTCTAAGAGTCAAAAATGGTTATAACACAAAAAGTGGATGCTAGCTATTTATCCGACTTCACCATTTTCCCTTCTCCCCTCTCTTTTATCCCTTTGTGAACACAGGGACTGAAATTCTGCTAATCTGATAAAGGCAATGCCCTTCAAATTTCATTTTCTCTTTGCCTTCAGCCTCTAAGAGTAACACTGCTTTCTCTATTTATGTCTTTTTTGTTGAGTGCATCTAAAATATTTACCTATACTCATAATTCTTACTTTGATTTAGAATTCTTCAAATAGTTTATTTGATATTGCTTATCCCTTATTCACATTTATCACCTCACTGCAGACTTTACTTTTGTGGGGGTGGTCATACTAATCTCAGCTCGGGATCATTTTTGTAGGCCTTTGTGTGCCTTTGCAAATGTTTTTGTTTTATACATTTAGATAATTTTTATTAAGTCATGTGAATTACAGTTATTTATGATTGAGTTTTAGGAATACCAGTCCCTTTACCCTCTATTATATCCCAGTTTCATTTACTCTCTATTATATCCGTTTCCTTCTCACATGTACTTTTGGGGATTGGTCAGTTGCTTTCTCTCTTTTTTTTTTTTTTGGTTTTTTGTTCCATACCCAGTAATGCTCAGGAGCTACTCCTGGCTATGCGCTCAGAAGTCGCTCCTGGCTTGGGGGACCATATGGGAACCGGGGGATCGAACCGTGGTCTGTCCTAGGCTAGCGCAGCAAGGCAGGCACCTTACCTCCAGCACCACCGCCCGGCCCTGGTCAGTTGCTTTCAAGGTAAACTTATTTGCTGTATTCTCTCAAGCCCAATTTATTTTTTATTTTTGTTTTTGGGTCACACCCAGCAGCTCTCAGGGGTTACTCCTGGCTCTATGTTCAGAAATCACTCCTAGCAAGCTCAGGGAACCATATGGGATTATGGGATTTGAGCCACCATCCTTCTGCATGCAAGGCAAATGCCTTAACTTCTTGTTATCTCTCTGGCCCCAGGCCCAACATTTTTTAAACAATTTGTTTTTCTAAACAGCCTGTTAATATGAAATTTATCCCATTAAAGCACTAAGTTAGGCACACATTAAATTTTCATATTGTACATATGCTACAGCAACACAGCTATAAAAATAACTATTTCTCAGTTACAATTCTTTACACTTTCTGAACTTAGTCCATTAATATTTCTGTGTGCATATGTATCTTGTTGAATATTTCATATTAATGAAATCATGTAACTTGTGATCTTTAACAATTTTGTTTCATTTATTGCTCTACTGTAATTGAAACTGAGACATAAATGACCTCAATTTTTTTCTATAGAATGAATTGCTATGCAAGGAACTAATATAGAGCTGCATTGTCTTGATTCAAACATAATTTGTGTAGTGTTTAAAATAGCTTAAATTCATATTTTATTAATAAAGGAATAAGAGTATAGGAAGTGATAAATTAGCCACAATTTGATATGTGGTATAAATGGACAAATCTTCAATAATCAACAAAATGTGGATCCAAGTCATCTTGAGAACAACCTTTTTATTTTACACTAAAAATTTAAGGCCATAATACATTTGATCTTCCATGACACCAGAAATTCTAATGGCTGCAGCTGAAGAGTATTTCCTTAACTATAAATATATATAATTCCTTCAGCTGTGCTAATGACTATTGTCCCTACATAAGCACAACTCTATAATGAGGCAATCATAGTCATATAGCTATTTTTCTTTTCATGTTACCAAAGGTATAATTTCATAAACTTATATAGAAATAATTTTATAACCAGGGTGCATGTAGCTCTCCCTTTTACTCTGGCATTATATGAAATAATGATCAGCAAAAAAAAATTTTATGTACTCGAATATTATCAATTTATAGGGGCTAAACTAAGAAGAAACAAATCAAGACACAAGATAAACATGCTTGTTTTGGGGTGTCTGCGTACAATGTTGCCACGGACAGTGAGTGGAAGACTGACTTCTGGGTGTCAGCTTTCTCCTTACAGCATTCTGATTCTCTGGAGCCCAAGGAGAGGCAGAAACTCAATAACCCCATGAGAAAGACAGACTCCTGGTCTCTATATCAGCCAGCATTCACCTGTGGAAGTTGATGTCCTTTTGATTCTCTTGAGCTCTTTCCTAGACCAAAGAGCCGCCATCCAGCCTCCTGCTTTCATGCTTCCTAGAGGATTTCCTTGACAATAGGCCAGGCCATTGTGTAGACTTCTCTCAGCTCTTCTCATTTTTGGCAGAGGTTGCAGACGTGATAGGTGGACTTGACCTTCAATCCTGTCATGAGAAGTTTGGGACATCTTTTCTTTTCTGCCCTCAGTTTTTCCTGTAGAGGAAAGTGTTGGTCCTGGGCTTCCTCTTGACAGTACAGCTTTGTCGTCAGCTCATTTTCCTAGTGTATCTTTTCTAATTTTAAAGATGTTTCCTTTTTCATTAGAACTCTGATTTGTTCATCAAGCCATTTCAGCTTTCCGGTTCTTTAGCGATTTCTTCCTCTTTATTTTTATTTTTTTATCTTTGCTGCATTTTTTCCTTTTCAAGTTCCTGCCTTCCAGACCCAAATTCCAGGTGGCTCTTAGGTTCGTCTTCCAGGTTGTTCTCGGTGTCTAGAAAAGTTACTCAGAGGTCTTGATTCGACTCCTGGTTTAGGTGATAGATGGACATCGACAGGCACGCAGTTTGAACTGCTGTTCAACTGAACGGTTTCTGCATAGTGAAACCATTTGCTAAGATCATATAAACCACCACCATAAAGAAAATTAAAAAAATAATAAAAAATAAGACAATAAACAAAAACTCCATCACCACTGCCCAAACACACACTCAGATTGTGTAAAATCACCATCAGAGCATCCCATAGGTGTTTTTTAAAGACACTCCATGGCTGAGTAGGACTGCCAGTGCTGCTTGGACTGGAGTACAGACCAAAAGAATTGAATAGAACCCTGGGGGTTGGTTCCTTGACCCAACAATGTAGCCTGGCAACCAATAAGTCAAGTTGATGAGGTAGAAAAGGCTGGCCGAATTCTGAGAGTAGATGCTCCAAAGTAGTTGGGGCCAGACTGACAGTACAGTCTTGCCGTGAGCATGACCAAATTGGGTTCGATTTCCTCAGAGCGATACCTGAGAATGAACAAAACCAGAAGTATTTCCCGAAAACTCCTGCTGTGGTTCCCTAACCTAAATATAAAACCAAATTCTTGAAATTAGTGCCCAAAGGGCACTGAGCAGTCTGATTGCAGCCTATGTCTTTAGACCTGGACTGTCCTTTGAGTAAATCAAAGGCTAAGGGCCTCAGAATATTATGAACTCACATTGTGTTTTATTTCCTAGATAAAACTCCAAATACGGGGTCAGCAAGAGGATTAAGGTTGTGCCTTGAATTCAGCTGATCCTGGTTTGATCCCAGTACTGCTTCAGATCCCCCAGCATGATCAGGCATGATTCCTTCGCACAAAGCCAGGAGCAAGCCTTCGGTACATTGAATATATTCCCCAGAGCCCCACATTTCTAAAATATTGTAATGTTTTCAAAAATGAAAATAAAGATTACTTTGTTTGAATATTTAAGAAAGAAAAACAAAAGGGTCCATTATGGGTCGACAGCATGCTAGGCAAATACTCTACAGCTGTGCTATCATTCCAGCCCGAGGAGTTTGATTTTTGATCTGGTGATGGCTGCTGTTTAATCTCCAGGAGTGAATCCTCATTGTTGGGATAGGTGTTTGTGGTTTTCATTCTCACGGGCTCCAGGGGATAGCTGCTCTTGGTGATTCTAGACTCTTCTGTGCTGCTGCTGTGGTCTTTCCATCATTTTTTGAAATCATTATTATGGATAAGAGAATAGGAGTCTAACAGAAATGTATATTTAAGGAAAATCAATGAGTACATCAAGTTTATACTAAAGCAAAGAATATAACTAATGAAACAATAAAGAAAATGTAATAAAAGTGACTGAGGAATAATTTCTTTTAGTGGTTATCTATTTCCCAATGAGTTGATCATTGGAACATCTAATATTTAAAGTTCCTGAATTCTTTACTTTCAATTTTCATAAAAGTAAATTCATTTAAAGTCAATTTGTTTCTAATATAAGCATTATGACTGAAAACTGAAATTTGAGAACAACTTCCAATGCAACATAACCTTTTAAAAATTTAGATACCACAAAATTATAGTTATTTATGATTGAGTTTCAGGCAGTTTAACACCAATAACCCCTTTACCACTGTCTACTTCCCTCCACCAAGAGTCCCTATCCTAATCCTTATTTGCCTCCCACTCAATTGTATACTTCTTTTTTTTTTTTTTTTTGGTTTTTGGGCCACACCCAGTGACGTTCAGGGGTTACTCCTGGCTATGTGCTCAGAAGTCGCCCCTGGCTGGCCTGGGGGACCATATGGGGCACGGGGGATCGAACCACGGTCCGTCCAAGGCTAGCGCGGTAAGGCAGGCACCTTACCTTCAGCGCCACCGCCCGGCCCCTCAATTGTATACTTCTATGAGGTGCTCATTTTTAAAAAATGTGGTTTACAGTAATATCACTGGTAGGGGTTCATAGATAAAACTTTACCAGCTTTCAATGGTGTCTTCCTCTTAGTTAAATGCTTCTCTTCATTATAGTCAATGCCCCCTTCTTGTCCTGGATTGCAGCCCCCTCAAGTGGCATGTTTCCTACTAGACACATATTTACATATACATATAATGATATGTAATTATATATAATAACTCAGAATTATTTATTAGCTAATTGGATAATGACGAGCATGCTAATAAACAGTGACTTCACTGAATACCCTGGTTGGAAATTGAAACTGAACTAGATATCTCCGTTGAGAGTGTATTCCTTAATGATGACGTCAATTTCAATAATATGCAGACACAATTTCTAAAAAGTGGAGAGTTATAATACTTGTTATTTTGTATTTCAAAATAGCAATACTTTTAATCAATGCCTTCTAAAACATACTTCGGTTTAAAATTTTTCACTTGATGTGCATTTCCTCAATTAGAGTTAATACTTTTTTTTATCTGGTATAAACAGCTGTGTTTTTTTTAATTTCCTATTCTCTCAACTGATGCTCAAAGCAGTAATCTAATTTATAATCCATGTAAAATTAACTATTGATGTATTCAAGATCTGATTTTTTTCCCGAGGGATTGCTAAGAAGGTAACATAGATTTTCATGTTTAGTAAAAATTGCTTTGCATTTAGAGGTTCAAAGAAGCATTTCTAAAATTAATGGTTGTTTTAAGTATCTAGAACATAGTTTAATTTATTAATTATTATCATTATCAATGATTTTATTCAAAACTTTAAGATGTTTAGTATATGTCAGTTGCAGTAACTGCCAGCATCATTTGACTAAATAGCAGAAATGAGACCTGCTAATTTGCATCTTTTTTTTTTTTAATTTTTATTGTGACTGAAGTTCATTACACAGAATTATTTACGGTACATAGTGACAATGAATGAAGGGCATTCCTACCACCAATGTTGTCCTCCCTCCACTCCTGTTCCCAGCATGTCTCCCATATCTCCCTCCTTTGCTCTCCCATTCTCCCCCCACCTCCCCCAGAATACTAGTGTAACTGGTCTCCACTTAGCAGCTTGTTGTAGGTCGGGTGTCTATTCTGTTTGGTGTTCCAGTCTGATCATTTTTTATTTATACTGCATGGTCATATGACTGGTCCTGGTAACATCCTTTTCTCCCCTCAATTTATGAATCTGAATGCTTCAAGTTATGCTATTTTGTTTGAGATAAAAAGTTTAAGAAAAGGAGAAGGGAAAATTTGGTATCAACTACTAAGAGCAATTGAAATTTAAAAATCACCGAATAATATCCACAGAAGTGAAAAAAAAGGTGGATGAAAAAAGAGAAGGAAAATAATATCAAAAACAGATAAAAAAATAAATAAATAAAACAAAACAAAACCAGAAAAAGGAATAATGGAGTGGCAGGGTTTGGTGTTACCCATTTTTTTTTTTGTATAGGCACATTAAATATTGGGGAAGTAAGGAAATTTCAATGGCCTAATGGATTCAGGGTTTCTCCATTCCTGGAGCATATTGTCATGGGAACAACCACTGGCTCCTTACTTTCTCATTGACATATCCCAGGGGTTTTGTTTGTTTGTTTTTGTTGTTGTGGAGGTGTCAGGAAACTTTCCTCTTGGTTGTGGATGAGAAAATCAGGTCACTGTAGAAAGCAATCTCGGTATTTGCACATGTCCTAGGACAAGGCCTAGGGTAGAGTCTTTAAGGTTCTAGAGGTTGTTCCAACATCGTTGATGTGTTCAGTTTTCTGAGTCCTGTGCTCCATGTTTTTGATAGTTACCTAAGCCATAGTCTAGGAAGTCATGATTCCAAAGATTCTGCTCAGTCTCTGTTGTCAGAATTGGGCCTCTGTGCTAAGAGATCTTGATTTTTGTAAGAGATCTGGACTATTGCTTAGGGTAGGGTTTTCCTTAATGGTTTCCAGGTAAGTTCTACCACTGTTGTCAAAGTCAGTTTTGTGAAGTTAGTGCTCTTATTTTTCATGTTTCAAAGAACAATACATCTTCTGGTTTCCACTGAGTGTTAGGTGATATGATAGGACCTCCGGTCTTAGGTCAAGTTGACATTTCCTCGCTGTCTAGGTTGTCTTATCAACACTAGCACAAGTATATCTCCCAAAAGAGCTTAGTTCCTGGTGGTGTTGCAGGGAGTTGTTTCAGTTCTACGCCTGGGATCTGGGATTAGAGAATGGACAGTGTCCGATCTCATGGAGACTGAGTTGTATCCACATGACATATGTCCATGATGGGAGTCACCCTGTGTAAAAAGTGTGAGTTCTTATCCATGATTTCCCCTTATTTACTATGCCTATACAAAAACATATGGTATCCTTTGGTATTGCTGGTGCTATTCCGAGTAAGGATGACAGGCTACACATACAGTACCGGTGGTGTGGTCTGAGCTTTTATCCCAGGCAAGATGTTTCTTGGTTTTTGTACCCGGGAGCACCCAAGCTGAGAGTATGCATATATAAAAAATAGAGCAGCTAATTTGCATTTTATCTAGCAAAACAGATTATAAAAATTACAAAATTAATAATGATATAATCTCAGCTGATGAAACATTTATGAAGGTGACTAATATGAATAATATGCAAGAGAATAATTGGGTCTTGTGTTCTCTTTCTGTTTCTTTTCACTAAATTTAAAATAATTTTAATATTATTTTTATAAATAATGAAATCATTACAATAGGATAAATTAGTAAGAATTCATCAAAATTACTGCAAGTGCATTTGCTGTTACTAGCAATATTTTAATGAGTTAAACCTCAAATAGCTCTTTGCAAATATAATTTTGTCATGTACATCGAGTGTTAGTATCTATTAATAAATAGTTCATATTAGCAATATATTTTTTCAAAGTAAGATTGTGCATTCTTTGGAAATATAACTTACTAATCTTATATGAATCAAACTAGCAATGTTAGCACATTCACCAGAGTCTCTTATATTTTCTATGTACTTCTTTCCAATCATACCATTCATTAAAATAGTTGAAATATAAATTAAATGCATACTTCCTAGAGCCATAGTTCAAAACTAGCTAATAGCTATGCAATATAATTTTGTTTGAAAAATGGCTGAGGGGCCAAAAAAGGTAGTAGATCTATAAGGTGCTTGGTTTGCACAGAAAACAAGGATTTAATACTCATCACCCATATGGACTCCTGAGTCCTCCAGGAGTGATCCATGAGGCAAAAACATTAGTAGAGGCCAAGGCTCCAAAACAAAAAAATCAAAAACAAAGAAAAATATGGCCCCAAATTATTTTATAAGATTGTGCAAGTTTTTATCTATTTATCAAGTTTTTTGTAAGGGAAATCCAAACTACATAGAGTTTACCATGTTTCCTATTTTAAGAAGTAATACGCATGATAAGTTTTTAGAGAATTTAATGTATCTTTTCCATGGATGTTCTAGCGCTGATCAATCAAAATAGGAGTAAGATTTAAATCAGGCTTTATTCTAAAGTATTCATAAAGTAATTACATTAAGAAAAAACATTGGTGAAGAGGGGTGTTCTTTATAAGACTGAAACCCAATTACAATCATATTTGTAATCAATGTGTTTAAATAAAGATATTAATATATAAAAAGAAATCTGGGAGGGGGCGGGGAGGATGAGACCATATGGGATGACAGGAATTGAATCAGTGTCCTTAGTTGTCCCTGTGCAAGGCAAACTTCCTACAGCAGTGCTATCTCTCTGACTTGTTTGCTTATTTTGTTTCACTTTTGGACCACACTCAGCTGTACTGAGGAGTTATTTCCGTGACTGGTGCTGTCACAGGCTGACTGAGAGGGACACTAAGGAATTCACAGGTCCTTTAGGAAGGCGGGTGCAGGAATCAGTGATGGAAATGAAGATCAGACATTCAGAAGTGAGCTTGAATCTGTCCATTTAATGAGTGTTATAGTGGGATATTTAAGCAGGTTTTTTTTTTTTAAACAAGTCGTTATGCTTTTTTTGCTCTGTTGTGACAGCTCACACGTGTCTTTTTCTGCAGGCTTAAAGATTATACCTCCTTTTAGCTAAAACTTATCAGTACATTCTGTTTGATATAAATTTATTTACAATGAACAATTCACAGACCTTTTATTGAGGGTTACAACATTTCTATATATCTTCTTAAAAGATAAGCTTTAATTAAGAGGACAGAAGGGAGTTTCTACTTGAAACAGAGGCTTTCCTGGGATCAAAAGGACAAGCTTTCTTCCATTAACAGCTCAAAATTCTACTCCCAGGCCATACCCTGGATGTCAATTCCAATGTAAATTAAAAGATTAGCAAGTTACCAGGTGTCCCTATCAACATTTCTTTGATCTGAGAGAGCAGGGTGGTTTAAAGGCACAGGACCTACTTTCAATAACAAACTCCACTGTAAATTATTTCAAAGTTTCATTATCTTTCTCTGATGCTGTGTTTTCCAGGTAAAATATATATTTAATCAAGGTCACATTTTCCAGTACTAATTCTTTCATCTGGAGGTAAATGCTCACATATAAACATACTTAGCAACAGCAGAAAGAAGGTTCATATTTAAGCCAATGCACTCAACTATCAGTAGGCTATGTTATGAATTATGCCACAGCCTTTTGTCAAGAGGAGAGGGTCTTCCTTGAGACCTTATCTCAGTTAGCCAAGCGATCAGTTAGCGATCACTGTCTCTCTCTGAGTGCCTTTTCCTCAGCAGGTTTTGCTGATTTTTAGCTTCCTCTAAACCAGGGCTGTGGCATGTTGCTCTAGGTATTATATATTCTGGGATTAAAGCTGGGTCTGCTGGATGCAAGGCAAACACTCTATTCACTGTGCTAATCTTTCTAAATCACTGATATCATGTCAACATATTGTGAGGAACAATTCCTGAAAGAAAAAGTATAAACTAAGATGTGCTGATTATGGAGTAGCACCTTAATTTTCTTCTTTTAATATCTTCATAGTTTGGACTACATTTGCTACCGTTTAGGGTTTCCTCCTAGTTTAGTGCTCAGGGGGTTCTACTTGACAGTGTGTGGGGTATCATGTTGTACTGGGGATAGAACTCCAGTCTCTTGTATGCAGACTGTATGTTCCAGTGATGGCTAACCTGTTCCCGAGTGTCCAAACTGCAGCACAATGCTCGGTGCTCCCAATGGCCAGTCCGGCCCTGTTGCCAAAGCTGCAAAGCAGACACAGGCACACTGGTCTCCCGCAGTGCCGCATATCTTAATTGTCCCGCATGCCAGCTACAAGGCACTGGTGATGGGAAGAAGGTTGTACAGGTGAAAGGGGGTGTTCATTTTTTTTTTATGACTGAAACGCAACCACAAACATGTTTGTAATCACAGTGTTAAGTAAAGATATTATTTAAAAATATTAAGAAATCATTCCCCAATATGTTTTATATAGTTAATTTTGAAAGAAAAGCTATTATATCAGACAAGGTGAATCATTTGCAATAACCAAAATGTTTTTTTTAATTATAATTTTTATTTTTAAACATGTTGGGTTACATATCGTTGGCAATCATATTTTAGGTGCAAATTAACATAAAATCAGGGGAACTCCCATCACCAAAAAAGTCCTCCGTCCACCTCAGTTCCCATCCTAGTTCCCATATCCTCTCCCCTACCGGCCCCCCCCCCCCCGGGGTTGCTAAAGCAAGTGGTCTCCTCTGCGTCTAATTTGCTACTTGGTGGTCTTACACCTGTTTGGTCTTGGTTACCTCCCTTTCCCACCCTGATTGGGAAGGGGGACTAGTCAGTATAAGTTATGTGGATTTGTTTGAGAAAGAAGAAAAAAATAGAAGATAAAGAAAAAAAACGGATAAATAAAAATAAGTAAATAAAAAAAGAGAGAGGGGTCATATACTCCGGGAATAAGTCATTCAATGATCACTGACAAAGTAGAGTCCACCTTCCACTCTGTGTAGTTCAGAAAGACTAGATTTAAATAAAAGACACAAAAGCTGAAGAATCCAAAACACTGGTTCTGATGATGATTTTGCTTAACACTGTAGGTGTTTCTATGTATCTAACTTTGTTTGTCATTATCTAACTAGATTTCTTAATTCTATATCCATACAGCTTGTCTAAATAAAAATATCATGTTTAAACATTTCTATATTTTCCAAATAAAGGAGACCAATTTCTATCAGACAAACCCACGCTGGAAATAATAGGTTTATCCTAAATCCACTTAATAGTCAAAAAAGGCAAACAGAGAAGTCATTATGCAAATAATCTCCATGTGGAGGTGGCTCTCAGAGCCATTCTGTTTAGAGAAGATAATATGCAATATGGAGGGAAGGAGGAAGCTAAAATAGATTTGGTTCATTTGGTGTCAAGTCCATTACTCAGTTAATGTTTGCTTCTGCAGGAATACTGACCTATCATCCTTTCAGTCACCTGTTTAAAATATTGATAATGAGTCCCCTACCTAGTCATTATTTTCCATATTTTTAGGCAAATAATTTCTTTCAGATTATAAGGAAGCAAATTTAACTAGTGCTGAGATGTATTATGAAGTTTTGCTTGCTACTGTATCTCATAATATAGAGCATGGTCAGGCACATAGACTATGAATAACTTTTTTTTTCCTTACCATTTTGTCTCTTTCAGTTATAAATAATGAAAATAGTATCCCTAATGAATCTTGGGAAATGCAACAGAAGAAGGAAAATGAGTTTGTAATAAATTCTAAAATGTTTTGAGAGTAAGATATATGCATGATATTCATTTATACATTCATAATCTATAACCTTCCAGGAATTAATATAAAGCCATTAAACATTGAAAATAATTGGTAAATATGCTTTATAAAATCTTTTCTAGAAGTTTATTCCAAAAGAAAAAATGGTAGAATACTTAAGTACTTTCACTTTTATACATTCCAAAATCCATCTTAAAGGATAGTTCCCTCATATCATTTCTTCTTCAAATATTCCTGGATAATGAAAGCAATTATTGTATGAGTAAAGCTTTGCTCCCCTTTTCAAGAGGTTCATAATACTATGAGAACCTCATTTCATTTAGAAAATAGAGAAAAGGTTTAATTATAATTTTTCTCTGAAATTCTCTTCTTTGCATTGTCACACACACAATGCACTTCCACTTGGCTCTTATCACAA
>PVKC010004657.1:0-35045 GCA_004027635.1 Crocidura indochinensis
TATGGCATCATAGCTAAGAACTTCAACATTACAGTAGCACAAGTGGAGTTTCTGGCATATATGCCAAAGCTGTATAGGGTTTTAACATCTGTTAGATGTATGGTATTTATCAATATAAGTAAATAAAATCAGGAATATTATTCTTAGTTTCTTTTATTTGTATGATTTTGAAGAAAATAAATGTGCTTTTTTATTTGAGGAAAAAGCATTCCATTTTTATTTGCCCAGATTATTTTTAATTGAATCATCATGAATTTCAAAGTTATTTATGATTTAGCTTCAGTTATATAATGTTCCAAGATCAATTCCTTTAGCAGTGTTCACTTCCCTTCAACAGTGTCCCCAGTAAACCTCCTGCATACTTCCATTGCTCCAGCTTGTCTCTATGATAGGCGTTTCCATCTTTTTTTCTCTTTATAAGTCTCAGTGGATTGCATAATTGTTACTGATAGGGTATTATACATAGCACTTTATCTCCTTTCAGCACCTAGATCTTGTCCAGAGTGACCACTTCACTTGATCATTGTTGTAGTGGTCCCTTTCTTGACTTATTTATACTTCTTTCATAAAAGAAAGCTTCCCACTGAAGATCAGTTCGCCTACTCTTCATTTTTATTACTATTGTGCATTAGTTATTCCACTATGTTTCATTAGGAATGATATCATTCTTCCCTTTTTCTCTGACTTGTTCATTCGGCATAACTCAGAGTTGTTTTTCTTTTTTCTTTTTTTTAACAGCTTCTATTGTTGAGAATATAAACCCTTTTGGAATGGAAACTGGTCATCGGGAATAAATCAGAGTCAAGCAATACATTTGTCTAAATAGAAAGTTTATATGCAAAGTTCAAAGTTTAACAGAAGCCCTCAATCATCTGCAACCAACAGTTTTTACCAGATCCCCCTGACCCTCAGTCCCTGACTCTAGGGATTTGACTTCACACCTACAGCTAAGTGACATCCCTGGTCTATTTTATATCGACTGTTGTGAGCAGAATCACAACATTGTCTTGAAGCCATTAACTGTCTGACTCATTGAGTTGGAAATTCTTGGCACCAAAAGGACACTGAGTATCCCTAATGTGGTTTTTTTTTTTTTGTTTTTTTTTTTTGTTTTGTTTTGTTTTTGGGCCACACCCGTGACGCTCAGGGGTTACTCCTGGCATGTACGGGGGACCATATGGGGAACCGGGGGATCGAACCTCGATCCATCTTAGGTTAGTGCAGGCACCTTACCTCCAGCGCCACCGCCCGGCCCCCCTAATGTGGTTTTTAAAAATATTTTGTTTAACTAAGAAACATAGCTTATCAGTTCTTTTTTTTTTTTTTTTTGGTTTTTGGCTCACACCCGGCAGTGCTCAGGGGTTACTCCTGGCTCCATGCTCAGAAATTGCTCCTGGCAGGCATGGAGGACCATGCCTGAACTGATGGCCTTTTGCATGAAAGGCAAACGCCTTACCTCCATGCTATCTCCCAGGCTTATCAGTTCTGATTATTCAAATAGGAATAATGGTAATTCTGGCTCTTGGATGCCAAGGATTTATTTGAGCTAAGCTTTAAATCAGTGTTTTCTCAGCCCAAAGGTTCTTGCCAACCTATTTTGATCCCTGACATCCCACTTGGTCTCTGAAGACTTCAAGAAGTGATTCCTGAGTGCAGAGCCAGGTGTCAATCCTTAGGTTGGCAAACCCCTTTCATCCCCAACTCCCCCCAAATTGTAGTAACATACACACAGTGGAACACTAAGAAGCTTTAAATAATAACAAAATCATGAGATTTTCTTCAATATGGATGGAACTAAAGGCTATTCTGCTGAGTGAAGTCAGTAAGAAATAAGAAGTAAAGATAGATACAGAATGATAACTCTTATTTGTAAAACTTAAAAATACATAGCAAAGGGCTGGAGAAATAGTACAGCTGATATGGTGCTTGCTTTGCATTTGGCTGACTTACATTCAATTCTCAGCATCTCATTGATGCAGGAGTAGTGACAGATGATCTTTGTGTTGGTACATGATTCCAAGACTTCTCAATATCTTCAAGAATAAAAATACTGAGTATTATTACTGAGTATTAAAGTAATAAAAATACTGAGTAATAAAAATAATAAAATAATAAAGATTCTAACTGTGCTCACTACTCTTTGTGGTAACCTTTATTTCATGAGCTGATCTTTTTGGCTCTCATCTCTATTTTCTCTGGATATTATATACTGTCTTTTATTTTTCTTAAATCCCACAGATGAATGAGACCGTTTAGTGTCTGTCTTTCTCCCTCTGACTAACTTCTCTCAGCATTATAGTCTCCATGTCCACCCATTTATAGGCAAACATCATGACTTCATTTTTTTCTAATAGCTGCCTAGTATTCCATTGTGTAAATGTACTACAGTTTTCTTAGCAATTCATCTGTTGTCGAGCATCTGGGTTGTTTCCAGACCTGGCTATTGTAAATAGTGCTGCAATGAACATAGGCATGCAGAGGTCACTTTTGTACTGTGTTTTTGTGTTCCTATGGTATATCTCTAGGAGTGATACTGCTTAATCAAATGGGGGTTTAATTTCCAGTTTTTGAGGAATATTTGTATTGTTTTCCAGAAACATTGGATTAGATGGCATTCCCACCAGCAGTGAATGAGAGTTCCTTTCTCCCCACCTCCATGCCAGCACTGGTTGTTCTTGTTCTTTGTGTTGTGTCTTTATGATGTGAGATGAAACTTCATTGTTTTAATTTGTATCTCACTGATGACTAGTAATGTGGAGCATTTTTATGTGCCCTTTGGCCATCTGTATTTCTTCTTTGAGGAAATGTCTGTTCATTTCTTCTCCCCATTTTTTGATAAGGTTAGATATTTTTTCTTCTTGTTGAATTGTTAGTACCTTGTATATGTTATATATATTAGCCCCTTATCTGATGTATATTGGGTGAATAGTTTTTTTCTATTCCGTGCCATTATATCCTAGTTACTGTTTTCTTTGAGGTGCAAAAGCGTCTCAGTTTTAGGTAGTTTCATTTTTTAAATATCTGCTTCCACTTGTTTTGACAGTCGTGTTTCCTCTTGACGATGCCTTTAGTCTCAGAGTCATGGAGTGTTTTGCCTATGTACCTTATAGTTTTGACCTGATATCAAGGTCTTTAATCCATTTTGACCTTTGTGCATGGTGTTAGATAGAGGTTTGGGGTTGGTTTTCTTGAATGTGGCTAACCAGTTGTTCCAACACCACTTGTTGAAAAGGCTTTCCTTGCTCCACTTTGTATTTATTGTCTCTTTATCAAAGATTAATAGATTATATGACTTTCTTTCATTCTCTCAATACTCAAGTCTATTTCATTGATCTGAGGGTCTGTCTCTATTCCAATACCATACTGTTTTAATAAATATTGCTTTATAGTGAAATTTAAATTTGAGGAAAGTGATGCTTCCCATCCTCTTTTTCCAAGGGTTGCTTTAGCTATTCAATACAATCTTTCTAAGGATACCATGACATTCTTCAAAGAATTGGATGAAACACTTCTGAAATTCATTTGAAGTTGCTTTAAGTCAAAATTTCTCTCTCTTTATTTATTTATTTATTTATTTTTGGTTTTAGGACCACACCCGGTGATGCTCAGGGGTTACTCCTGGCTATTCGCTCAGAAGTTGCTCCTGGCAGGCACGGGGGACCATATGGGGAACCGGGGTATCGAACCTTGGTCCATCCTAGGTTAGCTCAGGCAAGGCAGGCACCTTACCTCCAGCGCCACCGTCCGGTCCCCAAATCAACATTTCTCAACCTGGCTAAATGTTTGGTCACCCACCACAACAAAAGACTAGGAAACCAATTGGAAGGAGAGAATTACAGGGGACACAGGATTTTTCATGTGTTTTTTGTCAAAGATAAAAGGGAACCATGGTGGGTGGCAAGAAGATGGAGAAACTGGCCTAGACAAATTTTCTGTTTCCAAAAGTAACCACAATTTAAACAGCAGTACTTTCAATCTATTTAAACTTAATAGAACTGGTTTATTACAGAAATTCATCTTCAAAACAAGCTCTTCAACTTTCCTTAAGCAGCTACTTCAATTGTCTAGAATTCATTCATTTGGTAAATTCTTACTGTTGACCTAAATCCTTACTGAGTTAAAGGCATTTTACTAAACTTGTCCAGAAAAAAATAAATACATAAAAAAGGTCAAATTTGTCATTGCTAATTTGAATACCTCTCATGTTGAAAACTGTAATAACAGTTCATTCTCTGTTTTCCCATGTAAAGTTCCACTGGTTTTCTCCTCAAGCAGTCTCTTTCTTTTCCGATAAGTTAGCAAGTAGAGACAAGGGACTTGAACTTGGACCAAAACTTCGTTTTCTAAGATCCCATTTTCTCTATTCACAAAATAAAAATTTGAACTAAAATAAAGTTTTCATCTGCTTCTGGAAAGGGATCTGACTCTCTCTGTCTCTTTCTCTGTCTCTCTCTCTGTCTCTGTCTCTCTCTCTCTTTCTCTCTCTCTTTGTGTGTGTGTGTGTGTGTGTGTGTGTGTGTGTGTTTTGTGTGTGGTCTTACGTTAAAGGGAGTTCTCTGATCTTGGGAGGAGAAGGCTATTTTGCTCTATTTGTACTTAAAAATGTACTTAATGCAATGTTTAGGGGCCAGAGAAATAAGTAGTAGATAAGGTTCTTGACTCGCAAACAGTTGACCTTAATTTAATTCTTCACACTACGTATCTTTCCTGAGCACCACCATTCATGAAGTCTGAGTGCAAAGAAAGGAGTATCCCTAAAGCTGGGTGTGGCTCCAAAACAAACCAACAATATAATTATTAAATAAAATGGAAGCAAAAATAAATGTCTGCATAAAATTATTTTTGTAATATATAAATTTATAAAAATTATTTATTGAGCAATAGTTATGTACAATGAACAAATATACTGAGAACAATGTAAATTATAAAAAATAATTAAAAAGTGTTAAATACTGTAAATATAATGACAAACATGCCTGTAAGCACCTAAGTAGATAAAAACTAATAGGTGAACATTGAACCCTACTCCACTGTCCCCATTTAAACAAAATATGATAATCAATCAACTATAATTTACATGAAGTTTAATTCTGATATCTGGTCTGAAATGTGAGTAATGAAAGAGAAAGCCTCAGTTTTCCTTGCCAGCTGCTGTGAACAGTTATCATTTTTTCACTACTTTCATTCTACATTTTTAAACATTCCTATAATTTCCTAGGAACTTAAAATTCTTCACTGAGTTTAGAATCACCCAGGAACTAAGTTGCAATGGCTAGACCTGAAAGACTCGAATGAGCCAGACCACTCTTTAGTGGGAGCCTTGCATTCTTTGTAACATTCTTGTTATTTATTTATTGATAATAAAGAAAAAGAGCCTTTTAAGGCCTACACAAAGACCCAATTTTCCTATAAAACCCTCTCACATGACCCCTCTCCATAATCACCAACAAGTCATAGTTAACTTAATCCTGTACTAAGTTCCTCTCCATATGGGGAATTTCTTTATTTTCTTTTCTACTCTGGGTCTGAGTATGTTTATTACTCAGTATTTTGTTCTTGAAAATATTGAGGAACTTGGAATCACGGACAAACATAGACACCAGTTGTTATTGCTTTTGCATTAGTAACAAAATCTATTTTATGGGAAATATATTTTATGGGAAAGGTTTATGATTACAAAGTATGGAAGAGTTTCTTAAATGGATTCAAATTTGCTAACCACTTTTGAGAAAGGATTTATAGACATGACTAACTAAAAATGAAATATTTTTTAAAAGATAAGTTACAGAGTTGATAGCAAAACCAAAATGAATTGTTACTTATATATTGCTATTTATATATATTGCTATTTGTAATATATAAAGAATTTTAACAAAACACCAACAATAAAAAGAGAACAAAAAGTTTAGAAGACATTAGTGATTTTTGTTACTGTTATGTTTGTTTTGGGGCCATATTAGGTATGCTTATGGGATATACCAGCCTGTGAACAAAGAATCACTTACTCCTGGTGGTGCTTGGCACAGTCCACATGGAATGCTGGGGATTAGATTTGAGTCAGCAATGTGCTAGGACAGAGAATGTCAATGAAGGAGATATGCTCAAGATCATTAGTTGTCAGGGAACTTGATTAGAGACACCATTTCATGACATCAAATGGTCAACATTAAAAAAAAGCCAGCAGTGCTATTTGGAGCAGAATAGGAACATAAATCATTTTTAGTGAATATGTAAATGATCATAATCATCTGAAAAAAAAAAACCCACAATCTGGACAGCTTGCATATGCGCATGTACTCTATTTTTACTAATTCAACTTCCCCATGAATATAGCTCAGAGAAAAATTTAAACATGTTTATCAAGATATGTATGCAAGAATGTTCACAGAATTGGAATAGCAAAAGTCTTTTACAAGAAAATAAATTCAGGTTGTGTGATTGCTGAGGAGACCTGTTGGCTTTGCGTGTTTCTCTTCTCTGATCTCCTGAAGCTCTCCTCAGAGGGCTAGGAAAGGCCCCCTAAAAAACTGTCTCCTGAAGCCACTCAGGCTGAAAGGCCAAAAAAGACAGAGTGAAAACCGGCGATCAGGTACGAAGGCAGAGAGTGCACTCCTTGGTCTGTGAAGTCTGCCCTGCTGTGTGATTGCTGACTGGGAGAAGCTGAGGGGACCTGTTGGCTTTGCGTGTTTCTCTTTTCTGACCTCCTAAAGCTCTCCTCAGAAGGCTAAGAAACCACCACCCCCCCCCCAAAAAAAAGCCTTACCTCCATGCTATCTCATCGGTTCGAATCCCGGTGCCCCATATGGTCCCCCATGACTGCCAGGAGCAATTTCTGAGCATGGAGCCAGGAGTAACCCCTGAGCACTGCCGGGTGTGACCCAAAAACCAAAACCAAAACAAAACAAAACAAAACAAAAAACCCAAAAATACCACTGTCTCCTGAAGGACCCAGAAGATCGCTTCTCTTCACTGTCGCACACTCTAACTAATGAACCCCACCACAACACGCAGAAAAAAAATCACACAAGCGTGACAATGGGGAAACCTCGCAGGCAAACACAATGCATAGAGAATGAAAATGAGAACTTTGATGACCCAAAAAATACCAACCATCTGATTAACCTCTCAGATAAGGAGTTTAGAATTGAAATATGGAAGATCCTCATTGAAATCAAAGAAAATATAGCTCTAGCTGAAAAGAACGCAAAGACAGCAATTAGAAAACTCCAAACTGAAATAACAGATCAGAAAAACATGATAGCTCAATTTAAAAACACAGTGGACAGCCTCTTCAGCGGGGTAACAGCAACTGAGGACAGAGTCAGTGAACTGGAAGATCAAATACAAAACAACTCCATACGGCAGAAGAGAATTGAAAATATTCTTAAGGCAAAAGATTAGAAAATGGGAAAAGTACTCAAGGAATGTGAACAGATGAAAATAAAAGTCTTTGATAAACTCAACAGAAACAACATAAGAATCATTGGAGTCCCAGAGACCCAGGTAGAAGGTCTCCAGGAAGAATCAACTGTCAAAGACATCATCAAAGAGATGCCCCCAGAGTTAAAAACTAAATGCAATCAAATCCTACAAGCCCGAAGAGTACCAGCTAAAAAAGACCCAAAGTAAAAAAACCCCAAGACACATCCTCATTACAATGACAAATTCCACAGATAGAGATAGAATGTTGAAAACAGCAAGATCAAAAAGGGAAATTACATCCAAAGGAGCATCCCTAAGACTTACAGCAGACATGTCACAAGAAACTCTCAAGGCCAGAAGACAGTGGTGGGATATTGTGACAAGACTGAATGAAATGGATACCTCACCGAGAATACTGCACCCTGCCCGACTCACGTTCAGGTTTGAAGGAAGGATACATAGCTTCATGGATAAACAACAGCTCAGAAACTTCACAGATGCAAAACCAGCCTTAGAGGAAAAACTGACAGGTCTACGTTAAGACAAGACAGACCAACAAACACACCAAACTTATACACAGAGGTGACATTAAATCTTATGACAGTCATCTCCCTCAATGTCAATGGACTAAATGCACCAATTAAAAGACACAGAGTAGTGAAATGGATCAAAAAGATGAACCCAACCTTCTGCTGCCTACAAGAAGAAAATAAAATTACATGTCGATGAATAGTATAAAGAACAAGAAGTACATAGTTAATATTAAATAACAAATGATTTTCCCTACAGTTGATATTAATAATTTAGGCATATAATGCTGTTGTACTACACTTACCACAAAATTTCATTGTCTTTCCATTACGGTCCTTAGGCCATTTCTGGTCCAATTCCCCACAATTCCCTGGGAAATTACAGCTTTTTTTGGTTGTTGTTGCCAGAATTAGTTCTATTGGCAGAATCTCAGAATTAGTTCTCACTGACCATTGTATATTCTTTTACTTTGTTCATTTATACTCCACAGATGAGTGCAATAATCAAGTATTTTCTTTCTCTGACTTACTTCACTTAAAATGACACCCTCCAGTTCTATTCAAAATGTATCAAAATGTAGGTAGGATTTCATCATTTCTTTTAGCTGAGTACATAAACCCCCAATTTCTTTATCCACTCATTTTTTGGGGCACCTGGATTATTTCCAGATTATTGTTATTGTAAACAGTATTGCATTAACATAGGTGTGTCTATATTTTTTTCAAATCAACTACTTTGAGTTCTTGGAACACATGCCTAGAATTGGATCATATGCTAGTTCTATTTTCCATTATTTGTAGATGTTTCCATATTTTTTCAAAGATGATAAATTTATTTGCATTCTCACAGTGAATAAGTTTTTTTTCTTTCTTCTCATCCTCACCAGCATCAGTAGTTTATATTCTTTTAGGACAAGCCATTCTTTTTGGTGTGAGGTGATGTGTCATTGTTCAGTGTGTACTATTTCTTTGTTAATAAATGATGTTCAATGTTTTAATAATTTTTTGACCATCTGTGTATCTTTTTCTTGCTCCCTTTTCTTTTTTGTTCTTTACTCTCTCTTTGTTCAGGGTTACTTTTGAATTTGTACAAGAGATCACTCTTTTTTTTTTAATAAAATGTCTTTATTTAAACACTGTGATTACAAACATAATTGTAGTTGGGTTTCAGTTTTATCAAGAACACCCCCCTTCACCAGTGCAACCTTCCTATTACAAATGCCCCCATCTCTTCCTTCCACATCCCCTGCCTGTATTCGAGACAGGTTTTCTACATCCCTCACTCACTAACATTGTTATGATAGTCCTTAGCATAGTTGTTTCTCTAACTGCACTCAGCACTCTTTTTGCTGAGCTTCTTATCTTGATAATAATTATTATATATGGGAGTTATATTATTATATATTATTTTATTTTTATTTATTATTTATATATAGTTATAATATTATTATATATTATGTTACATTATTATATATGGGAATTATTTCAATGTCTTTACTTTTTCTTAAAACCCATAGATGAGTGAGACTATTCTGCATCTATCTCTCTCCCTCTGACTAATTTCACTCAGCATAATAGATTCCATATACATCCATGTATAGGAAAATTTCATGACTTCATCTCTCCTGACAGCTGCATAATATTCCATTGTGTATATGTACCACAGTTTCTTTAGCCATTCATATGTTGAAGGGCATCTTGGTTGTTTCCAGAATTTGGCCATTGTAGGAAGTGCTGCAATGATTCTAGGCGTAAGGAAGGGATTATTTTTAATTGAATTTTTGTGTTTCTAGGGTATATCCCTAAGAGTGGTATAGCTGAATCATATGGGAGCTCGATTTCCTTTTTTTTGATGAATCTCCATATTGTTTTTCATAAGGATTGGACTAGATGGCATTCCCACCAGTAGTGAATGAGAGTTCCTTTATCCTCACATCCCCTTCAAGCACTGACTGTTCTTGTTCTTTGTGATATGTGCCAGTCTCTGTTCCTCATAGTTCCTATGAGGAACTATGGTTCCTCATAGTTGTTTTAATTTGCATCTCTCTGATGATTAGTGATGTAGAGCTTTTTTCATTTGCCTTTGGCCATTTGTATTTCTTCTTTTAAAAAGTGTTCATTTCAGACTCAGCATGCCAGGACTTCTGATTCTCTTCAATTAGTATGTTGGGGGCTCTGGACAGGACAGCTAACCATAGGACCACTGGACTGACCACTTAGTCCAGGGAACTGAGATCCCCCATTCCAGGCCTGGTAAATCAGGCCCTGGGGGGAGGGTGGGGGAGAGAAACTCCTCCCCAATGCATACACAAACTACAGAGGCAAAGGCTGGGCTCAGAAGACTCAACATGCCAGTACTTCTGATTCTCTTCAACTGGTATGTTGGGAACTTTGGGCAGGACAGCTAGCCATAGGATCCCTGGGCTGACCACTTAGTCCAGGGGACTGAGATTTCCTCCCTACCCCATGCCAGACTGGTCTTCAAGGCCAGGCCTGGTAAATTGGGCCTTGGGGGGAAGGTGGGAGAGAGAAACTCCTCTTGTATGCATACTAGACCCCATTCAGGGGTTCTTTTCTTACTAGTATTCATTTTCAAAAGTGTGTGGGTACAAATATACTTTTTAACATCATCCAAAAATTTTCTTAATTCTTGACTGTTTCTAAGAAAAAAAAATGGAATGCCCTAGATTTGGAGGATAACATTCAAATAGGTCTCTAAAATCAGTGTATATGTAGAAATGACTTCCTATACAGTGGTCCTCTCTGACTGCCAAGCCTAATCCATAAGCAATTCATTTATACAATCTATAGAGCCCCTCTCATATATTGCCCCTCCCCTATACCAGAGTCCCTTCTACTCCCTCATCTCCTAATCTGGGTTCGTTATCTTCCCCTTAATTAACCCTCTTTACCCTCAGCTCATTATTACTCCTTAACTCTCTCACCCCCAACCATTAGTACCCCACATTTACTCTTTTTGACTTCAGTACTGCATAGTCCTAATCACAGACTAAAGTCATGCATTGGATTTAACAACCCACAACTATTTCAAAAGACATAAAATGGACACATATGTCTTTTATGTGTATTTTATGTGTATTTTCTTTGACAGCTATAACTCTTACTAAATATTCATTTACAGTTACGATTCTACCCACTTTTTATCCTTTCTTCTCTTTGTGAGTTGTTCACTAAGAAATTTCGGTGAAAGAGTCCCTCAGTTTAATCCTTATGATTGAACCATGTCATGGGGATTGTTGGATTTGTTCTTACGGCCCCCATATGCGCAGATAATGCCACATGGCATTGTTCCTTGTTTGCATAGGCACATTAAAATGGGAAAATACTATACATACAAATAAGTTCTTATCTAATAGAGATTGGAACACACAAATCTTGTAGTGCAATGACACCTTACACCCCGAACATTGATATAATGACCTGGCACAGGTTTCAGAAAAATGGGCACCCTCCATTCACCCCTGAACCAGGGAAGTTATCTACGAATCATCCAAGGTTTTTTTATAACAACACCTGAAAGCAATTCTCTACCAGGGAAGATCCTACCACTGCTCTGACATCGACCTGCTTAAAAGAGACTTCCCTTAACACTAAGAAGACTTGACAACAACAACGACCTGCTTACAGGACAGGCTTCTCTGCATTGCCCTTTAATTGTGAGGTGAAATGAGAGGACGCTCCACACCATTTTGACTGCAATGTAGGATATGCAGATTCCAATATCTTTAATACAGAAACATGATACCAACAACAGAGACTGTGTGAAAAATAAAACCGTATTGGCACTACAGACAATGACTTGGATTGGAGAAAACAGTTTGCCTGGAGACGAGAGTTGGTCTCATGCCAGGAAACTTCAGGGGTAGGGTCTCCTTGTATTTAGGCCAAGGCTTTTCCTTTCCATGTCCTTCATATTTTGGTGGGCCTATGCAAACAATAATTTCCACTCTAACACTATTTGTACTGTACTCCTTTGACTCTAATTCTTAAGAAAAACAACCCACTTAAACTTTTGAGGTTAACTTAAACTAATATGCCTGTGCATGGAAGTGTAAAAAAGTACTTTGCCTTCAATGTTTAAGGAGTTACATAAGTTTTATGGCTTTACATTGCTTTGTGTGCTGCTAAGAAATATTATGTATTATAATCTGGAGACTTGAGGGACAAATTAATTCTACATGGGTTCTCTTTTATTTTTCTTAATGGTTTTTGGCTGAAAGTTCAAAGTTCAGATATCAGTCAGGGGAATTCTGAGAATTCTGTTTATGTGTGATTGTTCTTCCACTGTAACTTTACCTTGTCCTCTTTCTTTGCATCTTTGTTATCATAATTTAAAAAAAGTGTTCATTTCTTCTCATTTTTTGATGAAGTTATATGTTTTTTCTTGTTAAGTTCTGTCAGTACTTTGCATATCTTAGATATTAACCCCTTATCTGATAGGTTTGGGTGAATAGCTTCTCTCATTCTGTGTGTGGCTTTTGTATTCTTTGTCATTATTTCTTTTGAGGTGCAGAAGCTTCTCAGCTTAATATAGTCTCATTTGTGTTTTTCTGCTTCAACTTGTTTAGAGAGTGTTGTTTCTTACTTGAAGATGCCTTTAGTTTCATTGTCCTGGAGTGTTTTACCTACGTGTTGTTCTATATACCATATGGTTTCAGTTCTTATATCAAGGTCTTTAATCCATTTGCATTTGACCTTAGTGCATGGTGTTAACTGGAGGGCTGAGTTTCTTTTTTTGCAAGTGGCTGATCAGTTGTGCCAACACCACTTGTTGAAGTTGCTTTCCTTGCTTCATTTTGCATTTATTGATCTTTTATCAAAGATTAATTGAGTATATATCTAGGGAGCATTCTAAGAAGTCACTCTTGAGGTCACTAAGGGGACACTATGTTCCTGGGGAGTCATATGTGCCATAGGTCAACTGTAGTCAAGAGCCTTACTAGTTGTGCCATCTCTTTGGTATCTGTATGTATTATTTAGAGATGTCTATTTACTTTTTCTTCCATGTATAGGAAGGAAAGAAGGAGGGAATGAAGAAAGAGAGCAAGCAAGGAAGTAAAGAAGGTAGGAAAGGAAGAGAGGGGAAAAAAGAAAAAAGATAGGAAAGGAAGGAAGAAAATTCAGAAGAAATGAGGATAGAAAGGAAGGAGAGAAGGAAGGAAGGAAGGTGGAAGAAGGATATTTTGGGTATAACTGAGTTTGTAGCCTAAATTTTGTTCCCTGGCTTGTTATCAGAAATTGCATAAAGCTCTATTTTTACATATCCATGACAACCCTGAAATAATCTTGATATCCAAAAAAAGTAAAATGAAAATAAAAGCAGGGGTGCTAAAGTGGCCATAAATTTCATAGGATATAGTTGAATGTATTCAGGAGATAAATGAAATGACTCTAATGTAAGAGCTGTAAATGAGAGTTCTTCAAAGGCATCTTTACTAAGAAAGTGACCTATTATATATTTCTGGGTCCCTTCAAGTGTCCAACTTCCAGGGTGCTCAGTAATGAATATAGCAATATTCTTAGAAGTTTTCAGAAAACTCTTTTTAAAATGGAGAAAAGAGGGAGCCGGAGGTGGCGCAGGAGGTAAGGTGCCTGTTGCCTTGCCTAGGACGGACCACGGTTCGATCCCCCGGTTCCCATATGGTCCCCCGTGCCTGCCAGGAGCGACTTCTGAGCGCATAGCCAGGAGTAACCCCTGAGCGTCACTGGGTGTGCCCCCCCCAAAAAATAAATAAAATGGAGAAAAAATGAGCTTGTATTAAAACAACCATGTGAAATTATTTCCTTATCAATAACATATTTTTAAAAAGCTTAAAATTATTCTATTTCAATGGTGGTGAAAATCCTTAACTTTCCTAGGAATAAACTTGAGAAAGAAAGCATAACACTTATATAAAGAAAACTAGATATGGTTAGTAAAGGGACAAACCAACTCAAAGGAACACTCAATCAACTGGTGATAATCAAATATATTGATTTGGTCAGTTTTTTGAGTAGGTGTTCTGAGAAAATTGAGTTAAAATTATATATACTAACTCAGATACTTTGATCATATTTTATTAATACAAGTGAAAATTGAATTATTTAAAATTAAGCTGTACAATTAATGTGGTCACAAATATAACAATTACACATGGAAACAAATATTCACATTTACACAAACATTGTATTCATACACATACAGACATGAAGTACATAAGTGAAGATATAAATAAAACAAATTGATTTTTGGTAACTTATATAAAGGAATCTAGAAGTTTTGAATATATGACAGTGTATTTATTAGTTTGGGGAAACACTTTGTATGAACACAATCTTTTAAGTGTTGAAATTTTGTCTGAGTGAAGCTCAAATATCAATAGCTTTTTAACTTTACTTCACGGTGATTCAATAAAAAAAGCTGAAGTTTAGAAGTTTAGATTTAGAAGTTTCCTGATTAGATAGATGACAAAATTCATGATTGGTTGACTTTAACACTCTTGGCTTTTCTATAATAGTGATTTCTTATGACAATTAAAAATGTCTAGAGATATTTAAGCATGAGTCACTTTGATTTGGCTGTCACTTTGTATTAGGACCAAGATCACTCACAAAATTGATATGAATTCTTCTGCATATAGTTCCTGCTGTGTCCAGTTTTCTACTAGTTTTTATATGCTAATAATATTATTAGTATTCTAATAATAGACATATTGATATACTTCCTGTTCAACCAAAGAATCTTAACATTTTATCTAGACTGTAGACCTATTGGCATACATGCACAATTTCTATTAGGCCTATCAAATTGTAAATCTTTAATTCTATAACAGTATTTTTTTCTTTCTTTCTTTCTTTTTTTTTTTTTTTTTTTTGGTTTTTGGGTCACACCTGGCAGTGCTCAGGGGTTACTCCTGGCTCCATGCTCAGAAATTGCTCCTGGCAGGCACGGGGGACCATATGGGGCACCGGGATTCGAACTGATGACCTTTTGCATGAAAGGCAAACGCGTTACCTCCATGCTATCTCCCGGGCCCCAGTATTTATTTCTTATTATTCCAGTGACATCTAGGTGAAATTATAAAATAATTTCCTGAAAAAAATCCCTGTTCATTAATACCCATTAACAGAAAATACTTTTATATAAAAGAGAATGATTTATACTGTTATAAACTTTTTATACTTTTTTTTATACTGTTATAAATCTTTGCAAACTTCCCACTGTGTGCCAGGTAGCATTCATGAGGTAAGAAATAGATTATTTAATTAATTCATTTGGCATATAGTCTGTTCTTTCAAAGTCTCCAAAGACAGTTGACATTTTCGCAATTTCCTTTATCACCTTGATTCTGTGAATTAAACATTCTTTTCTTAGGAACTAGATATCTTCTTACCAATTATCTTTCAGACATTCTGATATGAAAATTTTCAATTCTTTAAGACATACAAAATTTAGTTAATAATACATTTGACAGTTAACATAAAGTTTCTGTGAGAAATATTAGGGTTATGTGTTTTTTTTTGATAATTTGCTACTATTTGACCATATCTCAGAAAAATGCAGCATTTAAAAAACTGTCTTAAAAGGCCATTACTTTTAATTATCAAGATATGAAAAAAACATTAAGTAAATAAATTAAAAAAATTTAAAATACTTTGTATATGCAAACTATTATATTGCCACAGAAAAGGGAAATACTGTTATTTGCAACAATATGAATTAATTATGGACATTATGCTAAGTTAAATAGAAGACAAGTATTTGAAGATTTCTTAAATGTGGAATCTATAAAATAAATACTCACCAATTTTTTTCATAAAATATATACATGTATATATACATACAGAGAATAGCATGGTGATGTTGGTAATTTTCCATTTTAAATATGTCCAGTCATATTATTTATGTGGGCCCTTTCTTTCTTCCTGATGAATGTTTGTTAAAGCTGTAAACTTTTCTCTTAATACTGCCTTTGCTGTGATCCAAAAATTCTGATAGCTCCTGTCCTCATTCTCATGTGTTTCTAAAAATCCTTTGATATCCTCTTTGATTTTTTTCTCTGATATACTGGCATTAATACTGTATTTAATACTCCCCACTAGTTGTAAGATATTCAATTTTCAGGTATTAGATTTATTTCTGTTTCTGTTTGTAATACACTTCTATTTTCAGTGCATCATGGTGTAGATAGATGATAATTGATAAAAAATTTTATCCTCTTGATTTTATAAAGGTATGTTTTGTGGCCCAACATGTGATTTGTCTTGGAGAATGTCTCATGTACATTGGTGAAAAATGTGTATTCAGCTTTTGGGGGATGAAAAACCCTATGTATCTACTAACTCCATCTCTTCCATTCCTTTCTTCAAAGCCAGTATTTTCTTGCTGAGTTTTAGCCTGGTAAAGTTTCCAACTGTCATTGTGTTACTATTGATGTCCTCAAATCTATCAACAGTTGTTTTAAGTTTTTTGCTAACTCCTCATTGATGCATATGGTTAGAGTCAGAGGAGCCTGACAAGAGTAAAAGAGGAGCAATCTGCCAAATAATTTTTGGGACAATGCTTTGCTTCAACCAATGTATACCTATCCATGGTGTGCCACTTTTCTTTGGTGGGGGACAGGTCTTTATCTTGGGAGACCTGATCGCAACCCCTCATTCCATCATGGGTGTCTTCTAAGAGCTTTTAGTTCAGAGGACCCATGCCCGAGGGAATATTCAGATTGCTCCAGAAAAGAAGGGTTAGAGGTATAGAAATCCAGTAAGGAAGAAGAGATAGGACAGGGAGTTGAGAATCTGGTGCCCTCCCCACCAATCCGAGAGAAAAACAGCCAATCGGTAATGCAATTAGCAATCGGGGTTTATTATCTTGGCCAAGGTGCCCAACAGTCTTCAGTGGTTAGCGGCCCAGTGTGCCAATCACATACACCTTTTTAGAAGTTTGTGAGATGTTACATATGTCATTCAATAAATCATTAAGAGACAATGCAGCAATTCTGAAACAATATTTTCTTCAATTTTTAACCAAAAACATTCTCTCCCATCTCACCTGAATTTCGAGTATATCAGCTAATTGCCTCTTCAACTACTTTCGTGCTTGCTTCAAGGCATACCTAGGACAATATCTAGTTTAAAGAAAAGGCATTCTTGATGCCTAGGTTCTGCCCTATCCCAGGGCTTTGAGAAAATGGGCTGCCCTTGCATGCCCTGTCCATTGATCTGGCTTTGGGGCTCTAGTTAACCTTTAAACAAATCCCATGAACAGAAACATGATTCATAGAGACAGAAGCATGATTAATATATTTTAATTTCATCATTTATATTTCATTTTCAACAATATGTTTAGGTGTGTGATTTCCTCCAGGTGTACATATGCCTTGATTGTTTAAGAAATGACCTGTCTCAGAAAATTTCTGAGCCTGAAGTCTATGATGTCTGATTCTTATATGGCCAACCCAGCATTTTTGAGGTAGTTGTTTTCTTGAGAGATTATTTTCCAACCTTTGACATTGAGTTTGTGTATTTTGTGTTTATTCAAAATGTGTTTCATGCAGGCAGAAGAATGTTGGATTCAGTTTTCTAATCCATTTGCCACACTGTGTTTCCTAATTAGTGCATTTAGTCCACTGATATTGAGAGGGATAATTGTCATGGAATTTTGTGCCATCTTT
Organism: Crocidura indochinensis; assembly: GCA_004027635.1. Taxonomy (NCBI): domain Eukaryota; kingdom Metazoa; phylum Chordata; class Mammalia; order Eulipotyphla; family Soricidae; genus Crocidura; species Crocidura indochinensis. The sequence continues at coordinate 17,624 of PVKC010004657.1, forward strand.
TTGTAGGTCTGTTTGCAGCTTTGTCTTATCTTAAAGTACCCCTTTAAGTTCTCCTTTAAAGTTGGTTTTGAATCCATAAGTTTCCTGAGCTCTTATCTATCCATAAAACTGTGAATTGTTCTTTCAAATCTAGTGTAATTGGGTAAATTATTGTTGGTAAAATATTAATTTTGTTAAGTTTTTTTTTTTTACTCTATATCTCACCACTGCTTTTGTGCCCGGAGGGTTCCTTTGGTAATTCTGCTGTAAATATGAAGCTATTCTTTGCATGTAATTTTCTTAATGATCTTGCAGATTTCACAATTTTATCGCTATCTATGGTTTTCATCATTCTGATTAGGATGTGTCTTGAAATATTTTTATTTTGTTCCTTTTTGGCTAGTACTCTTTGTGCATCAAGGATGTGCGTACATGTGCTCTCCAATTCCTGGAAAATTTCAGCAGTGATATCTTCGATTACTGCTTCTTCAGAGTAATTGCATTCCTGGATTTCTAGGATGCTCTTTATTCTTATGTTGCTTCTCTTGACTAAACTTCTCTTGTCAGCTTTTCCTTTATTTTAAGCCTCTACCATTTTGTGCTATTGTCTGGAAATAATAGAAAGAGACAAAGTATTTGTTTATTAATAGGTTTATGCAATTCCCAACAACATGGTTGACCAAAAAAATACATTGGGACTTCAATGTCTGAACCAAGAAGAATTCTAGGTATGTTAAAATACAACTTCACAAGATATGTTGTTACAGTTTATAAAGATATGTTGTTATATCTTGTCCAACACAATTATTTATAATTGCCCTATTTTGCTAATCTGGTCTCAAGATATCTCAGGATATTTTTATAATTCAGTATCCCCCCATTAACTGATGGCCAAGACAATAACACTCTTTATGATGATTGATCATCTTTCGGTTTAACTTTAAAAATGTCTTTATGGAGTCAGAGAGATAGCACAGCGGTAGGGCATTTGCCTTGCATGCAGAAGAATGGTGGTTTGAATCCCAGCATCCCAAATGGTCCTTGTGTCTGCAAGGAGCGATTTCTGAGCAGAGAGCCAAGAGTAACCCCTGATCGCCATCAGATGTGACCCCATAACCAAAAAAAGAAAACATTGTTTATATAACCTTCCTAGCCACTATATATGCTGTTTCTCAAACATTTACCTAAACATCTGCAAGGTGAAGAAGTCTATATAGCACTGAAATATAAAAATCTTTGTTTCATGTTTCTGGATACTTCTCCATAGAGTTCCAATTTACAACTGAGAATCAACAGAAGTTTCAAGTAATAAGATGTTTCATTCAGACCACTAAAATAGTCAATTGCGAACCACAGTATTATATTACAGGACCTACTCATTGAACACATTTGGGCAAACAAGCATCTCCTTTCTTTCTCTTTCCCTATCTCTTCTCCCTACTTCTTTCCTTCTCCACTCTCTTTTTCTTCCTCTTTCATCATCTTCAATTCAATCTATGTTAAATAAAACCCACACTGATAGTTTCTCTTTAGGAAAGGAACTTCGATACATAAGATGCAGTATACAATACTATTTAGGGTAGCCACCTACACAGGTAGGCTTTATTAACATATTATTTGGTACTTGAGGCGAGAAACCTATGTGCATATGAAACTGCTCCAGCAAATATCTAACCCAGAAATCTTCATTTAGCAGTGTCCAACCCCATCACTGACGAAATGCCTAGAAACTGGGAAAATCTCCCAACTTTGACACACTGACCCAATCTCTTTTATTTGATTTATTAGCTTTTCTTTCATTTATTTTTTATTATGTTTAACTATTTTTCTGTTCTCCTCTCTTATCGCTTGCTCTCCCTTCCTCTCTTTCTTAAGCTATACTTAAGCTTATTATTTATCATAATTCAATCAGTCCTTAAGAGCTCAGACCCACCCTATTAGGGTCAGACCTCTAACACCTTAAGAATAGATCACTAATGTATGTTTTTATGTGGGCATGAGTACATAGAGAGAGGTCTCTTCTATGAGAGCCAAACCTAAATTGTAAACAATGCATGCCTATTGTGTATATAGCCCCTCCTATATACTATCCCTCCTCCCCCTCCTATATACTATCCTTTTAGCCCCAAATCCCAAGATGATATCCCACATTATTAATGCTCTTCACCCTCAGTTCTTAATCCATTAGTTATCAAGACAGACCTTCTCCCCCAACAAGCCATCACCCAGCTCCCAAGTGAAGGGGCACCTACTTAGCCCCACATCTTGTCCCCTGGCAAGAAATTACAACCAACACTCCTGCTGACTTATGCTCTGTGGCTTTCCTTTTTATCCCCCCATATATAGACTGTTGCTTGATACCAGACTAAGCTCCAGAAGGACAAGAACTCTACCCAAGTCCTTTCTGCCACAAAGTACTTCTCAAACTCAACAAGACCAAGGTGTGTGTGATGAAAATGTGCCCTGGATTCCATTCCCACAAGAATACCCTAAAAGACAATGAAGAAGCCCATATTTTCTTTATAAGTTTAAGACCTCCAGAATACTACCTCAATGTAAGGTAGTCTACACATCACTTTGTTCCCTTAGTTACTTTTCTTTTAAATTCATTTTTATCAAGCCTGATCATTTTTAACTCATTTTTATTTTTTTTTTACTTTTTTATATACATATATATGTGTGTGTGTTTGTGTCCTATTTTTGTTTTTCTTCTCTTCCTTAAATCCACCTGTTTTGGTTCTGCTTGGTACAAAAACCTACAAGAAAAAGTCTTGCCTGGGATAAAAGCTCAGATCAGAACCAGGGCACAGAGATGATGATGCCTTGCAATTTCACAGCCAAATGCACCAACAATATAATATCACACTAATTTTTTTTGTACAAACATACTAAAAAAGGGGAAATTTTAAGTATAGAAATAAGCTCTTATCTACTAGGGATAAGAACTCATACATTTTACAATACAGGGGCACATTCCACCTTGAACATATGTCATGTGGTCCCTATTTAGACTTCATGTGATTGGACAGTGACCATTCAAACCTGAACCCTAGATCTCAGATATAGAACTGACATAGTTCTACACAACAGCTCCAGGTACCAAACTCCCTCTGGGATGTTCTTAATACTGCTCTGACACCAACACGTGCCAGATTTAATATGACACCCTGACACTGAGGAAATGGCAACAACTTGATCTAAGAACAGGTTGTCTTATCTCACCATCATAAGATGAAACCAGAAGACATGTCATCCTTTGATCTATGCAAAGGCCAAGATCACTAATTACAGAAGACTGACTGTGACAACATAACAGGGCAGAACTTATTCTGGAACCAATAAAAACGTCCTTAGTCTAGACTTTGGACTAAGATCTGTACAACAACCAAGATCTCTAAATCCAGGGGTCTGACTATGACAACTGCAATTGAGTAGAACTTCTGGAAACAGGATGAAAGACTCCATCCTAAGCTTCAACCTAGGATCCGTGAAAAAACCATGACCACTAGCTACAGAATACTGATTAAAACAACAGTAATGGAACAGAACTTATAGAACCATAAGGAAAGACTCCATCGTTGGCTCCATCCTATGGAGCCATCTGTGTAAATACATTACATCTGTGCAAATACCAAGACCGCTAGTTACAGAGGCCTGATCTCATCATCCATGATTGAGCAGATAGTTTCCAGACACCACAAAAGGACCTAGTGGAGAGTAAACAAAAAGGTACAGAACCTGGAGTTATGCACATGATAGAACATTTCAAGGGTGGAGAAATCCTGTATCTCTTAGGCCAAGGGAATTCCCTTCCTAATCTCCCCAATATTTACTGTGCCTATGCAAAAAAACACAAATTAATTTTCTTATCATAATTGCTATTGTTTTTGTTCTGTTTGTTTTGTTTTGCTTTATGTTTTGAGCTCTGTTTTGTTTTAATTTCGGGACCGTGTTTATTGTTTGGTTGTTGTATTTATTGCATTGGTGCTTTTCAGGTTTTTAGTTTGATATTTTTTCCTTTTTTTTAGTATTGTTGCTATGTTTTTCATCCTTTTCCCCTTTCTTCTCTTAAACAGATATTTATAGTCTCAAGAAGGACTCCTCCCATTTTTTGCTTGTTTGATTTATGGCTCCTTTTTTCTTTTCTTTTTTCCTTCAAACAGAACCATATAAATTGAATCATCTTATTCTGACTCTCAAACTGAGGGGGGAATAATGGAGGTTACCAAGACCAAACAGTCATATGAACATTGAGTAGAAATAAAAAATGATCAGACTTAGGTATCAAATCCAAAGTCAATGACAAAGGGATTGATACCCAATCTACAACAAACTAGACATAGAGGATGCCACTTACACTAGCAGTTCGGGGAGCAAAGGAGGAGGATATGGGATGCATGCTGAGAATGAGGGGGGGAAGGGAGGACAAAATTGGTGGTGAGAATGCCCCTATTCAATGTCACTATATACCTAAAATTTTACTGTGAATGATTTGTAATCCACGTTGGTCAAAATAAAAATATTTATTTAAAAAAAAAAGACATTTCATCGATTTACTCAAAAGAGTCTTTCCTTGACACTGAGAAGATTTAAACAACATCAACGACCTGTGTACTGGACAGGGCTTTCTGCATTGCTCTTTAATTGTGAGTTGAGGTTGGACAATGCTCCGCACCATCCTGACTTTAATGTAGGATATCCAGATTCCAGGATCTTCAATACAGAAACATGATACCAACAACAGAGACTGTGTGAAAAATAAAACTGTGTTGGCTCTACAGACAATGACCTGGATTGGACAAACTGGTTTGTTGCATTGGTGCTAGAGTTGGTATTATGTCAGGAAACTTCAGGGGTAGGGTCTCCTTGTATTTAGGCCAAGATTTTTCTTTTCCATGTCCCCCATACTGTGGTGGGTCTATGCAAATGATAATTGTCACTCTAACACTGTTTTTACTGTGCTCCCCTGACTCTAAACCTTAAAAAAAAACCCACTTAAACTTTTGAGGTTGACTTGAACTAATTTGCAAGTGTATAAAAATGTGAAAAAAGACTATGTCTTCAAGTTTAAGGAGTTACATAAATTTTATGGCTTTAGATTGCTTTGTGTGCCTCTAAGAAAATTTATAATGTACTGCAATCTGGGATCTTGGGGACAAAGTAATTGTACATGGGTTCTATTTTATCATTCTTTGATTGTAAGTTTAAAATTGGGGTCTAAGCAGGAGGATTTCTTCTAAGAACTCTGATTTTGGGTGATTAAAAAATAGAACTACATGAATAAAAAAAGAAGAGAAAAAATAGAGAGAGAGACATAGAAAAACAGAGATAGAGAAAGACAGAGATGGGGGAGAAGCACACACAGAGAATATGACACAGAGCAGGCAGAGGAGAGGGCAGCAGGGAGGACAAGAGGGAAACTGGGGATATTGGTGGTTAGAAAAGTAGTGAGGGATGTTGTACACTCTATGGCTGAAATTCAAATCATGAACATCTTTGTAATACTTAAAAAACAGATTATGAACAATCTCGTAAACTATGGTGTTTAAATAAAAAAGAAAAAGAAAAAAGACGTTTCAGTACAATCTGTCATAGTATATCACTTATTGACATTTTCTTTTTAAATTGTAGCATATTTCAAGAACCTTGTGCCTGGATTTGAGAAAACTACCAGTAGATGAGCTTCATGCTATGCCACAGTTAGGACTTGAGCCACTCCATTATTTTTATGACTATAAACTTATGCTACCAAAATACTGAAATACCAGTAGTGTATGTTGACTGATAAATTAACTCAGATACAAATATTTTCTACTCTTCAGGCATCAGATATGAAATCAGTTGACTATGAACGTATAAATGTCCCATTCTTCTTTGCCCTCTTTGGAAAAGGCAGGCATATTTTCTGCTCTCTTGACCTCAACTAGGTTCTTCATGAAAATCTAAGTCTTTATCATGCCCAATCTAGTTCTGGACTTGGGTAATTGATCGTGCAAGCTCTATGAAGACTCCTTTCTCATCTCACCTTAGTGGGCCTTATGGATGAGTTTTTGGTTCTAAGCTCACCAACAATCCCAATGGTTTGTTAAACTGAGTATTAGGGAAATTGTTCTTTTTTTCACTGTTTTTATATTGCTGGTCCTGCCCTCTAGTGTTCACTTTGTCTGGGAACCATATGAGAAGCAAGACTGGAGAGCCTTTGTATTAAGCCTCCCTTTAAATTTATCTAATACTCTTCTCCTCTAGTCTTCGGAGAAAAGATACTAAGCATCCTGCATTCTAACTCCTTTCACCTCTGATTCTCTCTCTCTCTCTCTCTCTCTCTCTCTCTCTCTCTCTCTCTCTCTCTCTCTCTCTCTCTCTCTCTCTCTGTCTTTCCTGCCCCTATTCCAAATCATGGTCCCTGTCTTGACCCTTCAACTACATAGAAGGAGCTTTTGGTCCATGTTCCCATCAACTTTATATTTTATTTTCCTTATAAGATGAGGTATTTTATAACTGCAGCATGATATAGCCTTAAGGCAAGCAGAAATTAGAGGAAGATCAATTCATATCTAAGAGCAGATAATTTAGTAAGGATTCAAAAGTGCTGTACAGGAACCAAATGTATTTTCACATAATTTTCTAATTGTGCCAGCAAGAGGATTGCCAATTTGAATGAATTTGAGGGTGAGGAGAGGAAAAGTAAGAATTTATGTCCCAAAATAGGATTTAAATATTTTTTTTCCATTTTCACTCATCTGATAGCTTATGTAAGAATTTCTTTTGTGGTCAATGAATTTTGTAGCTTCGTCATCAAATGAGGTCACAACTTGCAAAGAAAGCATAAGTAGTTTTATTTCCAGCTTAAAAGCCTAAATATTTAGCTTATATGAATGAAAGTCTCTATTTTCAGATATAATAATACCTTTTTATGCTTTTCCTAAATTGAAACTCAACATTTTATTAAATATATGCCAACTTCTCTCATTATTTTATACTTTTTTTTCTAAGAGAAGGTTTCTGGTACATGGGTGAGATATACATGAATGTTTATATTTCAGATCCTATTTTCTCCATATGATAATAGGTATTTTTCAAAAGCTCTTTTTTCATATAATTCATACTTATTTAAGATTAATAGTCTTTTCCATAGTTAAAATTAACTCATAATATAATACCACAAATTGAAATGAGGCAATACTGATTCTTGCCAGTAAAATAGAGAGGTAGAAGGAAGAGTCACTCTGCTGTCATACATAAATATATATATATATATACATATATATATATATTAGAGCAGATTTTTTTTGCTGAACTACAAATTACTCCTCTAAAAGATGGAGTTATATTGGCTTTTATTATAACATCTTTACTTTGATAAAACTCTGTGATTCTAATATCTAGGGGAGAAAAGTGACCACATGGACTAAAAACAGACAAGGAAACTCTCCCATTAGCTACCCCCACTTCTAACTCTGCCCTTATATGTTTCTTGCCAAACCAACAAGGGATATGGACTGTCTGGCAGAGTCACCAGGACAAGAATTAAAGGGAGAAAAAAGGATCCAGATGTTTCCATTTTGGGTAATTAAATTTTCAGACACATCTAATTCAGATGAGCTGTATCCGTGGACAATTGAGCCAAAGAAATAAAAGTGAATCTTATAATTCAGTGGGGCTTCATCATACCATTTATCCCTTTTCCATGCTAGCCATTATCTTTTTAAATGTCTGTGATATGGTAGAAATTAAGAGGGACACCTTTCATCAAAAATAAATTAAAACCCTTCTCCTCTGGGCAGAATCTATTGCATGTTCATTGAGTACAGTATTATTTAAAATTTTATGAGGAAGACATATAAGAAGTAAGAATAATACTGAAAATTTCTCAATGTAAATAAAACATAAACACAAAAAATCTTGACATTTATTATGAAGATACTATGCTTACAAACTGTACATTTTAGGATTATAATTTCATACCTCTTCAAAATACACCATCAATTCATTGGACATCTCACCCCTTCAAACCTCTAGTGACCTTAGTTATGCAATTTGAGTTCAAAGGCTTGTTTTTATTTGGTTTCTTCTATTCTCTGTCTTGACTCTTGGAAAAAAATCTGATTTTCATCTATTATGTCTTTAAGTTTAGTGATAGATTTTAAGCTTCAGGAAATGAGTAAGAAAGAAAGGCTAACAAATAGGGTAGAACATAATTATGAACTACAAATTTTGGGACTGAAAGAAAATTTATGAACCACAACTTTCAGTAATGAAAGTAATTGTTAATTACTTTTAGTAATCATACAAATATAGCAACTACAAAATACAATTGGTTGGGCTAAATTGGGATATATGGATACCCTATAATAAAAATTAGATATGTTTCAGGAGTAGAATAATTTGGAAGTACATTGTAGTTATCATCCAAGTACATCTTTGACAGAATATACTGGAATCATCGGGAGTTCCACAAACAGCCTAAATAAATTGTTCACTGAAATTCATCCTTATTCTGGAAGAATATACTGAAATCATTGGGAATTTCACAAGCTGCCTCAGTAAATGATTCACTTAAATTCATCCCCAGTCTTTAAAATTTGAGTTATCTACTCTCTCTCTCCTATAATCTGCTTCACATAGATCTTTATTATTCATTACTAGTTGAGCATCTGCTTGGAGAGGATGCAATAAGTACAAAAATTTCACTAGCTCAAACAATCAGGACATCAGTGTGTTTGATAATAGTTTTTGGCACGATATCACCAGGCATTTTGGAATAAGCAGCCAAATATATTGCACAGACAATGAGTATGAATTAGGTAGAAGGAGAGATAATACATATTAGAATGGTGGCAGAGGTAGTAGGACTTTAGGAAAGAATGTCAGATTCAAGTTGGGTCCTAAGTGATGAAAAGAAATTGCAGTCTTTCCAGAATTATATTGTTTTCATCTTGTTTCCCAGTCAGCAAATGACAAGTTAAGAAAAGAAACAATAGCAATAAGAAAGAATTCCTTCTAACTTGAGAAGAAACGTGTTATGAACTCTACTATGCGGAGTTTTAGAAAATATTAAGAGGACTGATATTTCTGTAAAAATTGACTAAGAACATGGAGGGACAACCAACAAAATAAAATAATTTGAACACTCAGAATATATTTAAATAAAGAAACACTTATTTCTATGAGAAAATTTCAAAAAATAAAAATAATCTAGCCTATTTGAAAAACAATATTTATATAATAGTGGGAGAAAATAAAAGAAATTATTACTTTACCTTTTTTTTTTTTTTGGTTTTTGGGCCACACCCAGTGACACTCCTGGCTATGCGCTCAGAAGTCGCCCCTGGCCTGGGGGACCATATGGGGCACGGGGGATCGAACCGCCGTCCGTCCACGGCTAGCGCAGTAAAGCAGGCACTTTACCTCCAGCAACACCGCCCGGCCCCCAGAAATTATTACTTTTAAGGCTGTTGGTAGGAGAGGATACAGTGGGATCCTATTTTGGAAGCCAAAGCAGTCAAATATATCAACTTATAACTGCCTTAGTTCTTGTAAGTAAAAAATTATATTTATGTGTTTTTTTTATAAGAAAAATAGTAGGACCTTGACTTTATCAAGCAGAGGATTCCATTGTCTTATTGGGGCATTTTATCCTCTGTCAAAAATCTTCTTCTTGGGGCAGCAGCTGTGGCGCAGTGGTAGGGCATTTGTCTTGCATTTGGCTAACCTAGGGCGATTGCTGTTCGATCCCTCCCGCGTCCCATATGTTCCCCCAAACCAGGAGCGATTTCTAAGTGCATCTCCAGGAGTAACCCCTGAGCATTACTGGGTGTGGCTCAACCCTCCCCCCCAATCCTCTTTTTGAAATTTAGGGATATACTTTCAGAAATACTATTTTTAGTAATTTATACAAGGAGATTACAAGAGAAGTGCACTGGCATAAATGCATTTAAGGATGTTAAGCATGGTGCAATTTATATTAATAGGAAAATTATTACAATCTATTAATATATTAATAAATATTTGCTCAATACATTTTGGAATAGCCATAAAGCAGAAAGGTTCTCTGTGTTAATATTTATTCATAGAATTTAAATTATAGGGCCCAGAGAGATAGCACAGAGGCGTTTGCCTTGCAAGCAGCCGTTCCAGGGCCAAAGGTGGTTGGTTCGAATCCCGGTGTCCCATATGGTCCCCCTTGCCTGCCAGGAGCTGTTTCTGAAAAGACAGCCAGGAGTAACCCCTGAGCACCCCCGGGTGTGGCCCAAAAAAAAAACAAACAAAAAAAAGAATTTAAATTACAAAAACATTTCAAATAGCATATATAATCATACTTCTATGCATGTCTATATCAGATGTATTTCAATAATATATAAATAAATATGCACACGTGGATATATTTATTATGAAGTGGTAATTATAATGGCAGTGCTTTAACTTTCAGGGGAAATAATTAGATTTATTTTATTTTTTTATAGTTTTTACAATCTTTTAATTTTACTTATTGAACATGTATTTTTTTTATATAATTAAAATACTTTGAGGTAAGTCCTTTGCTAATTTTATGGATAATGTCCATATAATAAGTACTGTATAGAAAAATATTTCCAAGTTACTAAAGGTTAATAGTTAATAGTTCTGGGCCCGGGAGATAGCATGGAGGTAAGGCCTTTGCCTTTCATGCAAAAGGTCATCGGTTCGAATCCCGGTGCCCCATATGGTCCCCCGTGCCTGCCAGGAGCAATTTCTGAGCATGGAGCCAGAAGTAACCACTGAGCACTGCCGGGTGTGACCCAAAAACCAAAAAGAAATAGTTAATAGTTCTCTAATAGAGTTTTTCAATATAAGCTTTCCTAATTCATGACTTAGTGTAAAATAAAAACAAAAACAAATACTTGGATCAACACACTCATGCAGAGTAAAGATCCACTACTCTGCTTGAGTGTGTTGATCCAAGTATTTGTTTTTGAATAGATGTGACATTTAAACTATTTCAGCAAAATATTGTTTCTTTAATTGAATTTCTGAGAAAATTATTGAATTGCCATGAATTTGATATTATATTTTATCACAACTCCTTGGAGTGTATCTGGTTTATATAGCCAGTTGTCCATGAAGCCCATGTCTTAAGCTATCAACTCAAAATGTAAGATTAATATTTTTTAGTTGAACTAGGAAATCTATTAACATTTTGAGAACATTTTCAAGACAAGATTATTTCATCCCTTTTATTAAGTAAGTCTAATAAGACTGAGATGTTATACATTGAAGAGTTTTAAATTCTCTACAGGGTAAGATCTAGGTCTTGCTGCTTCACTTATAAAACATCAAAAATAGTTTTGACACAAGATTCTAAGGCAGTTATAAACATATGCTCATTTCCACCATAAACATTCTATGTAATAATATGTATATATGGTAATGTTATTTGTAAAGAGAAAGAAAATCCTTCCTCAAAATAAGAATATTTTAGCATAATTTATCTATAGTCCGACTTTATAGTAATAAATATTTAAAGTAATCAATTATTTGATGGGTCCATTCTTAATTTAAATAATAAAATATGTAAAATAATTTTATTTTTTCTGGAATTATAATCTAGTTGGGACAACAAAAGTATTTTAAGCTAAATAAATCAAGCCCCAGAGAATAAGACTATTAAAAATTAGTACTTAAATCAGGTATAATAATAGAACTAAAATGAAATCACAAACACTAGTGAATTTAGAAAACTATATCCATTGCTGGCGCAATCATCTTTTTAAGTTACATGTACCTCATATTTTCAGGAAAAATATCTCAGTTCTGAAGTTTGAGTATATGTATTTTTAAAGTATTGCAGGCAAATCTGACAGGAAGCCAGGTTGAGAATCATATTTCCAATGGGTGAACCTTCTGGCTTTATTTGGTGTCCCTGGAAAATAAAAGGTGGGGCTTCCATGGTGAGACTGACAAATCAATAAGCAGTTGAAATAGTACTGGGTTTGAAACCAACTTATTCTTGGAGCATACTATTCAAGGCACTACAAAGTTGAGGCCAATTATCTAGGAAAAAATTTCTTTTTTCTGTAAAAGTTTGAAGCCAACTAACACTACCCAATGCAACTCTAAAGTTGAGGTCAATTATTATTTTATAAATTTTTTCTGTAAAAGATGTATAATTTTCTTATCACAAAGTCACATGCTTATTATAAAATTCAAAAAGTAACTAAAGAATAAAAGAATTTTTCCCTGTTTATAACCACCTATTGTATTATCCTTTCCTAATATAAATACAAATTAATTGTAATATATTGTTCAAGTTTTTCACATGATTTTTAAATTTAGTAATATCACAGAATATTTGTTCATGCAAGGATTATTAGCTATTTTTATGAAATAATGTTCAATCACTAAAGAACATGTCATCCTTTAGTTATATTGCTTTTCTATTTTTAAATTTCATTTATATATGTGGTTAATTTATATATAAATTATTTATTATTTATATATTAAATTACATATATAATTTATTTATATATGAATTATATATACATATAAGTATATATATGTTGGCCACAGTTCCACAGTTCCCTTCTGGCTCTATGCTCAGGGATCATATCTGCAGAGACTCAAGGGACAATGTTAAGTTATAGAGGCTCAAATCCAGTTTGACTGCATGAAAGACAAGTGCCTTACCCACTCTATTATATCACCTTATTTTTGTAAATTTTAACTTTTCAATTTATGCTTTAAATAATTTGCACTTATAATCATTAAGTACTGATAATACTTCTTGTGATAGTATTGAAATAATTGCTTTTTACTTGCAAAACAGCTATAACCTTCCTCCATCAATTTTCAGATCCATCCACCATTGTTGTGTTTACTTCTCTTCTCTACAAACCTTCTCAATTCTTAGTTCTCCTGATAATGTCTCAGGATTTTCTATCCTTAAACACAAATCTTCAATGTCCACTTTGAATGCTTCCACTGACTAGTTTTCTTAATTTTTAAGCCATACCTGGTTGTGCTCAGGTATTACTTCTGGTAAAGTTTTGGGGATGATGGACTAGGAATTAAACCTGGATTGGCTGTGTGCAAACCAAACATCCTGCAGCTGTACAATCTCTGCATTTTGAAACTTTTGAAAGTTTCTTTAGAAATTTCAGAGGTGGAATTACAATTAAAATAAATTTTTGTAATATTGCTTGACTGCCATTAGAAGATATGGTAATTTTACATTTTGAGTAGAATGTGTAATATTTTACCAATATTGAATATAATATTAGTACCCACATGATTATTCTACATTTTAATACCACTTTCTGGATATACTATGTATGAAGAAGCATATTTATTCAATAACTGCATTTAAAAGTCCCTGGTTTTGGCTAATGTCTTTATTGTAGCCCTGACTTCTGCTTTACTATAAAATAAAAATTGTTCCTGAACCGACTCTTTAAGAAGATAGCACTTTGAGCATAATCCCTCCTTCCTTACATGTTACAAAACAATGGAGCATTGCCTAAAACAAAACAAAATAGAACAAAACCTCCTTGAATCTATTGGCTCACACACTCCAAGAAAAATATCACTTGAATTCTGTGACAAAATAAGTAAAATAAAATTTTCAAACTTGTTCTTTTAAGAAATTGACTACTTTTCTTTTGGTATTTGTCAGATTCAATAGGGAGATACACCTTAACTGATAAACTATTTGAACAAAGTGTAATTTTTTAAAATTCTTCAAAATTTTTTTCTTTAAAAAGGACACCATAGAGAGGTAGCAGGAACTACTGGAGTGATTATATAACATTTCTCTGGATGCTTTTTTCCCTTTTCTCTTAACTTTGTTAAAAACTCTTCTGGGAAAGTTTCTTGATTATTCTTCTATTCTATTCTATTCTATTCTATTCTATTCTATTCTATTCTATTCTATTCTATTCTATATTCTATTCTATTCTATATTCTATTCTATTCTATATTCCTTGTTTTATATTTTCTTCTTACTCCCCTTTACTTTTCAGTCATTCTTTCTAAATTAGAGAAAGCAAAAAGAATTTTTAGAAAAACCATAGATGCTGAAGCCATTGAACCTTAATGTGTCTGTAAAAGTGGAGAATTTTAATGTACCTACCAGGTTGGGTAGGGTTGCAGAACATTGGTTGGGGGTGGAGGAGATGGTGAAGTAGGGAAGTACTGGTGATAGAATTTGACACTAAGTTGTGGGTTTTGAAACACTATCTGCCTAAAACTCAACTATCAATAACTTTATAAACCACCATTCTTTAAATTAAAACATTAAATAAAGAAAATAACAAGAATCAAAATACTATAAAGACAAAAGAAATAAGGCAGAAAAAATTTTCCAAATCTAACAAAATCATATATATGGCTAACCAGGTCACATGGTCTGTATATTTATTTGCAGTGCTTTGCTACTGCATGAGGATTTTTTATTTCCTGTATGTGAGAAATAGCTTTTTTTTTCACAATCCTTGCCTTAAACCATATTTTCTCTAACCAAAGGTATACACCCTAGTATATTTAAAGACATTTTTTTTTTGGTTAGGCTCTTTAGTCAAATGTGGATGTATCAATGCTTGGGTTCTATAATGTTCCCTTAATATTAACCAATTTGCCATATACAGAAATGTAAAATTACAAATTTGCTTCTTTTCATCAGATAACAGCATAGAATTTATGTATCCTTTTCTCAAAAACAATTGTCTTTTATTTGAAATCACTTGTATTTGACAAAAGTTTCAAAGGTTTGATCAAGGATATGGACACTAAAACTGAGCCCTCTTGGGAGTGATCCTTGAGCACAAAGTCAGAAGTAAGCACAAATACTGTCAGGTATTAAACAAACAAACAAACAAACAAACCACCATCACCACAAAAAAGAACGTGAACACTAAAATTAATAGACTGTGAAGTAAGAATTTAAAAAGAAGGAAAAAATAAACAAGATAATCTCCTATATTGGTTAAACCCACTTTGTCTTAGAACAAGAAGAAGGACTGTATCTGATTTTGAGGAGAAATCTACAGAAGAGGGTACCAAACACTTATCTAATAGGTGTCCATAGATTGTGACTCCTAAGGTGTGTGACCTTGATGCTTAACGTGATGGTTTTATATTTATTTATTTATATTTCTTTGTTTTTATAATATCTTTAAGCACCATGACTACAAACATATTTGTATTTGGGCTTCAGTTATAAAAAAAGAACACCCCCTTCACTTGTGCAACATCCCACCACCAATGCCCCCCATTTCTCGCCTTCTCCACTCCCTGCCTATATTCAAGACAGGCATTTTATTTCACTCACAACAATTGTCGTGAGAATTATTTTTGGGGGGGGGCACACCTGGTGATGCTCAGCGGTTACTCCTGGCTATTCGCTCAGAAGTCGCTCCTGGCAGGCACTGGGGACCTTATGGGGAACCGGGGGACTGCGGTCCATCCTAGGTTAGTGCAGGCACCTTATCTCCAGTGCCACCGCCCGGCCCCAGTGAGAATTATTAATGTGGTTATTTTTCTAAGTACACTTTGTGGTAAGCTTCATATTGCTGGCCGGTTCTTCCAACCCTCATCTTTATTGTCACTGGGTGTTATTACAATAATGTTTTTTATTTTTCTCAAATCCCAAAGGTGAGTGAGACTATTTTGTCTCACTAAGCATAATAGTTTCCATGACCATCATGTATAGGAAAATTTCATTTTTCCTGACAGTTGAATAGTATTCCATTGTGTATATGTACCACAGTTTCTTTAGCCACTCATCTGTTATCAGGCATCTGGTTTGTTTCCAGAATCTGGCTATTGTCAATAGCACTGCAATGACCATAGACGTGCAGAGGGCATTTTTGTATTGTGTTTTTGTGTTCCTAGGGTATATCCCTAGTAGTGGCATTGCTGGATCATATGGGAACTCAATTCTCAATTTTTAAGAAATATCCATATTATTTTCCAGAAAGACTGGACTAGAAGTCATTCCCACCAGCAGTGACTAACCGTTCCTTTCTCCCCATATCCCCACCAGCACGGATTGTTCTTTGTGATATATGCCAGTCTCTGTGGCATGAGATAGTATCTCATTGTTTTGATTTTCATCTTCCTTATTATCAGTGATGTGGAGCAATTTTTCATGTGCCTTTTGGCCATTGTGTCAAAACAAGTAGAAGCAGAGATTTAACAAAATGGGACTACATTAAACTGAGAAAGTTCTGTTCCTTAGAGGAAATAGTTACTAGAATACAAAGGCCACCCACAGAATGGGTGAAACTATTTACCCAATACCCATCAGATAAGGGGCTAATATCTAAGATATACAATTATACATGGTACTGACAGAACTTAGAAAAAATCTAATCTCATAAAAAAATGGGGAGAAGAAATGAACAGATATTTCCTCAAAGAAGAAATATTATTAATTTTTAATTAAATCACCATGAGAGACACAGTTACAAAGTTGCAGTACTGATTTTAAGTCAATAAACAGCAATCTTCACTAGTGCACATTCACTACCACCAATGTTACCAGTTTTCCTTCCACCCTTCCACATACTGACTTTTAGAACAAGATTTTTTTTGTCTTTTTGAGGATTGGTATATTGGAGTAAGTGAGAGGGTATAACTTGTAAAAAAAGTTGCATTTTTTGATAGCAGCATCAGGCAACACAGTTTTTATGACTGCATTACAATGATAAAAATCATTACTGAGGATGGAACAAGGTAAAAGAATAGAGAGTAAATGATCATTGTCGATGCCATGGGCGATTTCTGGTAGTAACCCTGAGCCCCCTGGGTGTGACCCAAACACCAAAAAAAAAAAAAAAAAAAAAAAGAAAGAAAGAAAAGAAGGTGTTAATAGTCTAAAGGCGGGTCCTATGTATTTCTTTTAAATCAAATAAATTTCAATGAGCTATGTGGATAATTTTTTGCTATTATACATTTTAAAAGCTATAGGTACAAACCTAAATCTTCTTAAATGAAAGTTAAATGTTTTCCTATTACCTATTTGCAATTATTTGTTTTATTTTTAATTTTATTAATTATTTGTTTTATTTATATTTTGGCTTTAAATCATATTATTCTTTTTTGTTTGTATTTTTTTAATTTTTAAAATAATTTTTATTGTGATCAACGTGAATTACAAGTCTTTCACAGTAATATATATATAATATAACATATATATATATATATATATATATATATATATATTGGTTTTTGGGTCACACCCGGCAATGCTCAGGGGTTACTCCTGGTTCCATGCTCAGAAATTGCTCCTGGCAGGCTCGGTGGACCATATGGGGCACCGGGATTCGAACTGATGACATTTTGCATGAAAGGCAAATGCCTTACCTCCATGCTATCTCCTGGGCCCCTTTCACAGTAATATTTAAAGTACATGGTGACATTAAATAAGGAATTTTCCCATCACCAGTGTTGTCCTCCCTCAAACCCTGTT
>PVKC010004658.1:0-35148 GCA_004027635.1 Crocidura indochinensis
AGAGGACAAATAAACACAAAGACAGGACTCACAGTTCTTCGTAGTCAGCCCCACTAGGCAGGCGTGGATTCGCCAAAAAACCTACTTTCAATCCTTATCGGGATCTTCCAGGAAACTGAATAAATACAAACATTTCCGACCGGCAAGGTGGTGCTAGAGGTAAGGTGTCTGCCTTGCAAGTGCTAGCCAAAGAAGGACCATGGTTCGATCCCCCAGCATCCCTTATGGTCCCCCAAGCCAGGGGCAATTTCTGAGTGCTTCGGCATGAGTAACCCCTGAGCATCAAACAGGTGTGGTCGAAAAAACAAACAAACAAACAAAAAAAATACAAGCATTCCCAAATAGTTTCTCTGAAGCTATCATAACTCTGATACCAAAAGCAGACAGAGACCACACACACACACACACACACACACACACACACACACACACACACACACACGAGAATTACAAGCCAATGAACACAGATGACAGATCTTCAACAAAATACTAGCAAATAGAATCTAACAACACATCAAGAAGTTTATGATCGGGGCCCGGGAGATAGCATGGAGGTAAGGCGTTTACCTTTCATGCTAAAGGTCATCGAGTCGAATCCCGGTGCCCCATATGGTCCCCCATTCCTGCCAGGAGCAATTTCTCAGCATGGAGCCAGGAGTAATCCTGAGCACTGCCTCACTGCCGCACTGCCGGGTGTGACCCAAAAACCAAAAAAAAAAAAAAAAAGTTTATGATCAGATGGATTCATTCCAGAGAAGTAAAGATGGTTTTATGTACACCAATGCAATCAATATAGTACAACATATCAACAAAAGAAAAGTAAAAGTCATATTGATATGAAGACCTTTAGCACCCATTCATGATAAAAAGCTTTCAACCAGATGGGAATTGGAGGAACTTCCTTCAATATAGTCAAGCCCATTTATTACAAGTCCATTGCAAACGTCATACTCAATGGGGAAAGTAAAAAAGACTTTATTGTAAGATATGGCCCAAGAAAAGTTTGTCCCCTCTCACCACTCTTCACCATTGTACTAGAAGTATTTACCATAGCAATTAGGCAAGAAAATGATATCAAAAGCATCCATATAGTCAAGCTCTCACTGTTTGCTGATGACATGCTACTATATTTAAAAAATTCTAAAGAATCAACAAAAAAGCTACTAGAAATAATCTGTATGGTAAAATGGCATACTATTAAATTAATACACAAAAAGCTAGGTCTTCTATACACAAATAATGAAATAGATTTTTAAAATTCCATTCACAATAGTGCCTCAGAAAATCAAGTACGGAGACCTGCAAGGTGGCGCTAGAGGTAAGGTGTCTGCCTCGTATGCACTAGCCAAGGAAGGACCACGGTTCGATGCCCTGGTGTCCCATATGGTCCCCCAAGCCAGGGCCAATTTCTGAACACTTAGCCAGTAGTAACCCCTGAGCATCAAATGGGTGTGGCCCAAAAAACCAAAAAAAGAAAAAGAAAGAAAATAAAAGAAAATCAAGTACCTTGGAGTCAATCTAACTACATAGGTAAAAGACATATACATAGAAAACTACAAAACTCCATGTACCTTATCTCCAACCTCAGGTGAATGAGTCTAAAGCAGGGACACACATGAAATAATACAAACCAGGCTGAGGGTTGAACACATATATTCTTTCAATCTTCTACCTTGTATCCCGTGCACACTGCCTGCCAGAACAGTTTTTGACCACTCAGGGGTGGAGGGGGTGGAGGCAGTATGTACAATGTAAGGGCAGATAGCTCAGGCTATCCTGAGCCTGTCCTGCCCAGGATTACATATAAGACAATCTTTGTTTTGGATGAAACCAAGCTGTAAACATACAGATACAAAGAAATTAGGGCTGATCTTTGTTTTGGGAAAAATAATGTGTAACCTAACAAAATCCCACTTCAAGAAGGAAAAGAGGACACAAGGAAATGGAGATATGTACCTGCTTATGGATTAGGATCATCAACATAATGAAAATGGAAATACTTCCCAAAGCATTGTATAGTTTTAATGCAATACCTATAAGGGTACCCATAACATTTCTCAAAGAAGTAGATCAAACGTTTCTAAAATTTATATGGAATAATGAACCTCCATAGATAGCTAAAGCAATACTTGAAAAAGATGGGAGGAATAACTTTACCCAATCTTAAACTATACTATAAAGCAGTAGCCATTAAAACTGCATGGTATTGGAATAAAGACAAATCCTCAGATCATTGGAATAGAATTGATTATTCTGAGACAGACCCACAGATATATGATCAAATAATCTTTGAAAAGGGGACAGAAATACAAAGTGGAGCAAGTGGTATTGGGAAAACTGCTCAACTTAACTCAAAAAAGTGAACTAATGTCATGCAGAAAAGTCAAATTAAAATGGATTAAGGATCTCGATGTCATACCTAAAACTATAAGGTACATAGATAAAAGTAGTCAGAATATTCCATGACACTGAAGCTAGAGCTATCTTTTTTTTTTTTTTGGTTTTTGGGCCACACCCAGTGACGCTCAGGGGTTACTCCTGGCTATGCGCTCAGAAGTCGCTCCTGGCAGGCATGGGGGACCATATGGGAACCGGGGGATCGAACCGTGGTCCGTCCTAGGCTAGCGCAGGCAAGGAAGCAGGCACCTTACCTCCTGCGCCACCTCCCAGCTCCCTAGAGCTATCTTTAATGAAGAAACTCCACTGACAAAACAAGTGGAAGCCAAGATAAACAAATGGGACTACATTAAACTGAGTAGTTTCTACACATCAATGGAAATAGTCATAGGATCCAAAGACTATGCATGGAATGGAAGAAATGATTCGTCCAATACTCATACAATACATAGTCAATATCTAAGATATTAACATAACAAAAATAAAAAGGTCATCGGTTCGAATCCTGGTGCCCCATATGGTCCCCCGTGCCTGCCACGAGCAATTTCTGAGCATGGAGTCAGGAGTAACCCCTGAGCACTGCCGGGTGTGACCCTCCCCCCAAAAAAATAAGATATTAGCAGTTCTGGTAGAACTCAGCCAGAATAAAGTAATCTTTAACCCCATCCAAAAAAATGGAGAGAAGGCATGAACAGATATTTCCTCAAAGAAGAAATACAGATGCCCAAAAGGCACATGAAAAAATGCTACATTTCACTAATCATCAGGGAGATGTAAACAAAAAATAATGAGGTATCATCTGACACCACAGATACTGGCACACATTACAGAGAACAAGAACAACTGGTTTGGGCTCTATGCTCAGAGAAAGTGACTCATTCATTGGTTGAAATGTCCATTAATTCACCCTTTGTGGAAAACAATATGGATATTTCCTCCCCCCACCCGAAAAAAACCTTAGTAATTAACACCTTTATGATCTAGCCACACTGCTCTCTTAGGGATATACCCCAGGAACACAAAAACACAATACATAAAAGCCTTCTGTTCTCCTATGTTCTTCACAGAACTAAAATAGTCAGAATCTGAAATGAACCCAAGCACCCGAGAACAGATGAATGGCTAAAGAAACACTGGTACATCTATACAGTGGAATACTATGCAGTGAAAAATGAAGCCATGAAACTTGCTTATATTTGGATGGTTTTGGGGAGTATTATGCTGAGTGAAATGAGTCAAAGGAAAAGGGCAAAGAATAATCTCATTCATTTATGGGATATTAGAAAAAATGGTATTAATATCCAGAGAGAATAGAGATGAGGCCCAGTAGAACGAACCCATGGTAGGAAGCTTGTTTCAAATAGTTGTGTAATGTAAAGTAGGGTAGAGAAGACCAAGATACTTGGAACTGATCACTGTACAATACTTGGTGTTAAACAGAGATTAAGTGAAATGAAAGGCACCCCTTTATTATCAATACTGCAAACTAGTGTCTAAATTGGAAAAAAAAGGGGGCTGGAGAGATAGCATGGAGGTAGTGCATTTTTCTTGAATGCAGAAGGACGGTGGATTGAATCCCGGTATCCCATATGGTCCCCTGTGCCTGCCAGGGGTGATTTCTGAGCATAGAACCAGGAGTAACCCCTGCCGGGTATGACCCTGGAATAAAGGGAGAGAAAGAGAGAGAGAAAAAGAGAGAGAGTAGGAGGAGAGGGAAAGGGGACATTGGTAGAGGGTAATGTTCATATGTGAAGGGTGGTTTTCATTGTATGACTGAAACTCAGTCATGAGCAACTTGGTAACCTTTAAATAAAAGGAGCAAAAATAAAATAAAACCAGATGTGGTCAAATGAAACATATTTCTTTCTTGCTCTTCATTTTATATAGAAAAGCACCCTTCCCCACTCAGCAGTGTGGGAGAAAGGGGGAGCAAAGCGCTGCCCTTCATTTCTCTCTGGCCCATACCCCAGAACTATTGTATGCTGACTACAGTTGATGCTGTATTCTGCCTGTCACCAAAAAGTCAAAAACATTTCAGCGTTGATTTCCCTTAACAGTTATCATTCTTCATTCAGAAGGATTTAATGAGCGTTAAGAGGTGACCTTGTGTTTGCACAGATACTCTGATATTAAAACCTGGAAGTCAAACTCCACATTTGTATATGAAATTATTTTCCAGATGGGTTCATTGGTGGGGAGGGTGTGTGCCCATAGTAGTTGGACTTCCTGCATGGAGACAAATAGGCCAAGCAGACTGGGGGAGCTTTGCTCCGCATTATCATGATGATTATTTGCAAATGACTCTTTGCCTATAATTCATTCATGCAGGGATATAGGGCAGGGGACTCCGCACAGTGGCATGAACTTGCTGCTGGCAGTCTTAATTGATTCATTTGGAACATTTCCCTCCAGAGAAACCCCGAGACAGCTTCCCTGAGCAAGAAACTGACATCCAGCCAGGGTGCTGGATATATGGGGGCACGGGAGTGAGGATATTATCGGCAAAATAAACCATTCTAGGCAGGGGCTGGTTCTCTGGGGAACAATCCCAGAACCTAGATGCTGGAACTGAAGGGAGAGGATGTTTTCCAGGCCTTCAAGGCAATGGAGTTTGTCTTCCCTGTAGGATAGAAAAAAGGGACTGGATTGTTGGTGCAATTTAAAGAATTGTTATTTTCTGGGAAGCTGGAGACCATTTCAGCATTCTGATTAGCCTGATGGGCTGTAGGGAAGAAGGAGACTGTTTATATGATACCCGAACTTAGTCCCACTCTGTAGGCGTTCCCCCTCCCACATTTGATCTTTCCCATATCAAGGAGCACTTAGAGTAGCACTCAGAGGCACCTGGGACTTGAAACATGGGAAAGGGAAGGAGCTTCTCCTGAAATCTCCATCAAACTTGGAAAATTACTATGTGTCATCTCTGTGAGAAAATCTGACACCTTACTTTTCATTCCTTTTGATCCCGTTTTTTTTTAAATCATACACATTTTATTTTTAATAGGTCTAGGCGCACAAAAATAATCCAAAGGTGTTATATCTTCGGCCCAGGCCGGGCAGAAACCATGCCAATCAAGTTTCACTGAGCTTACTGATATCAGTCTGGGGAATCATCTTGCCTGGAGAAAAACCTTTTCCCCAAGCAGGAACCTTTGTGTACTCATCAAATTTAAGAATCAAGAAAAGAATGGTTCTTATTGAAGGGGCCGGAGAGATAACATGGAGGTAGTGCGTTTGCCTTGATGCAGAAGGACAGTGGTTCGAATCCCGGTATCCCATATGGTCCCCGGAACCTGCCAGGAGCGATTTCTGAGCATAGAGCCAGGAGTAGGCCCTGAGCGCTGCCGGCTGTGACCCCTCCCCTCACACACACAAATATTGAAAACTTGAGCTCAATGACACCACCATCTCTGATTTTGCCCGCATTCTATTTTGAGGCGGGGGTGGGGGTGGAATTGGGCCAACCTTAACAGTGCTCAGACCTTAATCTGCTCAGGGCTCACCCCTGGTAGTGATCTGGGATCCAACGCGGTGCCTGATCAGGGTCAGGAGTTTGCCCACCCTCTGAACAGGAGCTAAGCTTCCAAATCTAGAGTACACGGTGGCACCCTGGACAGCGGCTTTTGTTGCTGGGAGCTGGTTGCGGCCCAGTGCTGCCTGTCTGAGTTTGAAACCGTTTCCATAGGACTTTTCGGGTAGGACCCAGGTCGCTTCACCAAGGCCGGGGCCACAGCGGCCCAGCCGGCTCAGACCTGAGCGCCTCGCAGCAGGCGTGCGCGGGTGCGGCGAGCAGGCTCGGTGACGAGCGGGCGGCTGGGTGCCCAGGACGCTGGAGCTGAGACGCTAACAGCCTTTCCCGAGGTGTCCTGGCCACGCCACGGCATCGGGGTGGTGGTGGGGCGTAAAGAGGACCCAAACAATTCTTCCGGCTCCTCCTCACCCCACCGTCTGGCGGGGTCTGTCTGCTCCTCCCAATTCCAGAATCCAGTAACCCGGGGCGGGTCCCCTCGGTACAGCTGCTCGCAAGGCCAGTGTGCGCCGGTGGACAGGTGGGCTTTCAAAGTCAGCCTTTCCAGCGCAGCGAGTTCGTTTTCCCTCCGATTCCCCCCTCTCCACCCCTCGATAATTCTCAGACCCGAAGCGACGATGTCCTCTCCCGGGTCACTTCCCAGGATTCCGTAGCTCCCGAAGGTTTGGGTGCTCGGGCAGGGTGTGCCCCGAGACCCGGCTTGCAAGAGAAGGCCGCCAAGCTCCCCGGTGCTCCCCAGCGTCAAGGAAACAGCACCCCTCGAGGTTCCAGCTCTGGAAGAGGGTGCAGTCTCCGGAGGGGCGGCAAGCATGGCACCCCTTCCTAACCCGGAGCTAAGGCCGAGCCTCTCCGCGGGCCATCAGGTGCCGCCGGAAGCGCGCGTCCCCGCAGGCACCGACCGAGCAGGCCCAGCCTCTCGGTGCGCGCTCTCTGGACGCCCCCAACGCGCGCGCCCTCTGCAGGAACCCCCTCCCAGCGCTCCAGTCCGGGCACCCCCGCTCGCGACCTCCACTCGTGTCCCCGAGCAGGCGCGCGGCGCCCCCTCTATGCGGGCGCCCTCGCCACCAGCCCCGCGCGCTCCTGTGCAGGCCCTCTCTCCCCACGCACCCCGGTGCGGCGCCCCCACTCCGAGCCGGCCCCGCGCGCGCCCTCCTCGCGCCCCGCCCCCTCGGCGCGCCCCTCCGCGAGCCTGCTCCCGGCTCGGCGCCGGGTTTTGGGAGCCGCCGCGGGCCGCCGCGGGGGAGCAGGCGGTGGCGGAGCGCGGGGCTGCACACCGGGATTGGTTGCAAGTAGGAGGCTTCGCTCGCTGCCGCCGGACCGCGGACCGCGCGGGCGCCGCTCCGAGGTGCGGGCGCCGGGACCAGGTGAGTTCACCGAACGCGTGTCCGCGGCAGCCGGAGCGCGCGGCCGGAGGAGCTCGGCCCCGGAGCCTCCGGCGGCTCCTCACCACCGCTCTGGCCAGGCAGCTTCGGCGTCCGACGCGCCGCGGTGCCGCCGCTGCCTCGTCGCCCAGAAGTTTGCGGCGTGGCGGGCGCTGGAGCCGCACTCCCGGCTTCACGCAGCCTTGGAGCTGTCCGGGGTGTCCCGTTGCGGAGCCGCCACCGGCGACGGGGAGCGGGAACCTGTGCCGCGTTAGAGCCCGCGCCGCCCTTTCCCCGAACCTAATCCTGGGACGCTGCCCGGGACCGAGGCCTCGGCCCTGAGGGTCTCGGAGCCGCCTCCTGCCCGGCCGCGAAGCCCTGGCCCGCAGGATCCCGACCCAGCCCCTTGCTTCCAGGGAAGGGGCTCTGGTCTGGGACTCGGGCGGCACACCCGGAGGCTTGGGGCTGCCTCGGAGGGAAGCCGACGGCGGCGGCGCGGGCCGGGCTCGAGGCTGCTGGAGGCTGTTTCCAAGCGAAGGCTCCTGCAGCTTCCGCAACTTTTTCTGATTTTCCTGCCGGAGCCCCCGCGGCGCGGGACGTTTGCGTGTGGGCTGCGGAGCTGGGACTGAGAGAGACTAGTCGTGGCGCTGGCCACAGGCTCCGCGGAGGAGCTATTCTGGGCGCCGCTGTGCCAGGAACTTTAGTGTCTCTATTGTGACAGGACACTGATTCCAGCGGGCCAGGCTCCTTGACGCAGGGATGGCTGGAAGCCTCTGCCCCGTCCCTCTGTCTCCCTCTGACCCTTTCTCCCTGTCCATCTCTCTCCCACTGACTCTGTCCCCGACTTGTGTCTCTTCTCTACCTTGGAGGCCGCGGACTACACTTCCATAGCACCCTAACTTTCTTCGTGATGGAACTCATCTATCTCAGTAGCATTCCATATCCAGTGGGTTTGGTGGTGGGTCCTGAACACGACTCCCTAGATCAGACCGCGATTCCCAGTGAAAGTCCCCTTCATCACACGAACTTGATATTTTTTGAGTTGTTTCCAAGTGGATCCACTGGCCAGCGGTGCTGAGGATGGATCAGGATGGTAAATTTCCTGCTCTTTTACTCTGGACCCCGGCTTTCTGCTTGGAAACCCTGACCTTTAGATGCCAAGGCCTGGAAGAAAAGTGACCGGCTTGCTGTCTGCGGACTTGACCTGGCAGGTGGAAATGTCAGCCTGTGCCGCCTTCATTTGCAAATGCAAACCTTTTCAGCTCTTCAGAGTTTGGTCTTTGTCTTCTTGGGCCTTGGGTCCTATTTCTTTGTCTTTTTCTGTGATGGAAGACCTGGAAGGAAGTCTTTCAATTAACATTGCATTAAAATACAAGCAACAATCTTTTACTTTACCTTGCTCTATCTTCTTTACTCAAGTGAATTTCTCATTCCCCCCCCCCCTTTAACTTAGAAATTCAGCTATTTTTTACATTAATTGAGCTATTAAAAAAATAAAAGTAACCTAAAAAGTACACTTCTTGCGGGGAAAACCCCTTGTTATAGCTTTTACTGGTTGGGTTTCTATTGTATTCTAAGTACAGAGAATATGCCCATTAGTTTCCATCTATCTTTTTATTTCATGGTACATGATTTTAGTGGAATAGACATATTTCATTTGGGAAGCAGGGATATGTCTGTTCACACTGTGAGAGAGTTTTGTTTTCATTTTCCCTAGAATGTTTTCATTTTGGTGAAGGAGAAGAGTTATTGGTTACACATAGTGGTGTTCATTTAGTTTTGATTTGTCAGAAGAAAAGTTAAGCAAGCTTCAAAGAATTAACTCGTTGCTAAATTGAACGTGTAATCATACACCTACTATTGCCGTGCAGAGGAATAAATGAAAGAATGTTAAAGTGAGACTTGTGTGGCAGTGGCCTTGTGTGCTTATGAGGTTCTGTGGCAGTGATTGTGGCAGTTCTGTGGCAGATACAGTGGCCTGTATCTGGAGAACATAAATAGATTTTGAGGTTAGAGGTTTCTGGCCTTCTGCGAGGTTGCTGGGTAGAGCCTCATTTCTTTTTGTAGACTCAGTTCTGGACTGAAAGGGCTCCAAGTACAAGGGGACCAGTGGGCACTATCAGATCAATGTGGAGACCATCAGATAGATGTTTCCCTGGGCAAAATGGGGTTACCAAGGTGATATGAGGATTGAGAGGACATGAGTGCTGGGGGAAGGGGACCTCTTCCAGGATGTAGATTCCGGACAGAGCACTGACTCCAGAATTGTATTACTTTCCCTGCTGTGAGAACAGGATGGGTCTATCATGGCTGCCAGAAGACAGCCCAGATGGGGTGTGACAGATACTGGCTTCTGTTCCTGTAGAGTCTCCAAGGCATCCAGTTACTCATTCAGTCGTATGCCCTGCTCCCTGTGCAGGCAGTGGCTGTCAGTAGGAGGAAATTCGTGATGGCCCCACCTACATCACATTGCACCGTGCTTCTCTCAGCCAGGTCTGGTCCTATGCTACGTTTCCTCCTCTCAGGCATGCCGAGGCATCTCAATTAGCTGCATCTCCAGCAAGAGGGACTGTCCACTCAGTGGCCAATGTGCTTGGAACTTCATCTCTGCCTATGTGGAGATAAGCATGTTCAATAGTTGTCATTTTCCTTTTCTTCAACTCTAAATCTTCTAAGCGTTTCTTTATTGATAGTTTGGGGATGGGGAGGTTTTGATATTTCTTGATACTTTCCTAATATTTTCTTTACTTTGGATCAGGGACTGTTGTATGTTGGTGCCCTCCCTGTGCTATTCAGAAAACCATGGGATTCTCCTTTTTGGGGGGGGGGGTGTTGGGGTCTCACCCAGCAGCGCTTAGAGTTATTCCTGGCTCTAAGCTCAGAAATCGCTCCTGGCCACCTCGGGGGACCTTATGGGATGCTGGGATTCGAGCCACTGTCCTTTTGCATGCAAGGCAAATGCCCTACCTTCATGCTTTCTCTCTGGCCCAGAACCATGGGATTCTCAGGAGTGAGTGTAGGTCTCTGTATACACTCAGCACTTGGCCACCTTCGTGGCCAGTCTGCTCTTTCTGAAAGAAAGGACAGATCCAGGAAACTAAAGAAGCTTGCACATACCCACATCCCTGCTAGAATGGGGCTGCTGTGGACTGTGCTGATTGGATGAGCTGAAGGAGCTCTAGCAAGTATAGCCACTTGCACAAGTAGCCTGTAAGTGCCAGGACTGGGATTTGAACCAGACTCTGGCTCTGGAAAATAATTTCATATCAGCTTTCTACTTCCTTTTTTGCTTTTGAGTCAATAGTTTTCTTTAACCCTTTGGACCATTTTTTTTTTTCTCATATGACAAAAGACACCAAGAAGCATCTCACAGAAGCCATGTCTGATTCACTGTCAAAATACAGGGGTATTGTTAGATACATGGTGGGAAACTGTCTATCCTCAGACATCCAGGAGTATTTTTAGATGCATGGTGAGGACCCATCTACTATCAGTCATATAAGCATAGAGTTGTGCCTACCTATGTGGGCCTGTCTGAGAAAGAAAACCTTGAACTAGAGCCCTGAAGGCCCCATGCAGG
The DNA here is from genome assembly GCA_004027635.1 of Crocidura indochinensis. Lineage (NCBI taxonomy): Eukaryota > Metazoa > Chordata > Mammalia > Eulipotyphla > Soricidae > Crocidura > Crocidura indochinensis. The sequence goes on from PVKC010004658.1 coordinate 10,868, forward strand.
TGCTGAACTGTGCTCCTGCTGTTGGATGGCAGCCTGAAAGTGTTTCCTCGTGCTCTTGACTTGTGAAAACACTCTTGATTTCTGCTGCTTCAGTGTGAATTTCTGTGGTGAATTGGCTGTGGTCAGTCCTGATTTCTGATTTCTAAGGAGCGAGGGAGAAATCTTGTGTGGTGGGGAAGGAAATCTAAATTTATCTCTCCCTGCATTCTTTTGTCTTTCACTCCGGCCATGCATTTCACCTTCTTCAGGCAGCCTTCACCCAGCCTGGACCTGTGACCTGGTCCTGAGGTTGAACTCCTGTGAACTGCCACCCTGCATCCTGCAATTGCACTCTTCCATAATTCCAGCGGGCTTGCTGGCTTCCCCTAAGTTGACGGTGCTAGCCACTGTACAACCCTCCCCTGTCTATGTTTGCAGTAGCAGCCTGGAACCTACTTCCATGGCTCTGGAGCCAAGCCAAGTTCTTGTTCCAGCATGGAACATGTAGTCACCCTGCTGGCCAATTACCCCCTTTGTTTATGGCAGTGCTGTGGCACCATGTTCGAGGGGCACTGATGCTTTTCCTTTCCCAGCAGGAGAGGTGTGTGTGTGTGTGTGTGTGTGTGTGTGTGTGTGTGTGTGTGTGTGTTACACAATGAACCCCTCTACACTTTTGGGGTGTGAAAGAAAGGCTGAGTCATCAGAGGAGAGTTCACATCTGTGGTTCACTTCTGTTCATGGAAATAGCAATGGGCCAGAGGACAGTTGCAGTGGCCTGGCTGATTTCTGCATCAATTGAAGCCTGCATGTTCCTTGAACTGGTGGAAATGAGGAGACACAGATTATTACTGGGCTGAGACTGTGTGACTGTGTGGCTGTGTGTGATAGCGATACACTCCTCCTGCTATTTCATGGAATAATGTGCATGTTCCGGGATGGTGCAGGCAGTGAGAACATAATGAAACCTGTGAATTTTTTTGCTGGGTAAGGGTGTAGGGGTTGGGTACACCTTGTATGCAGAACTATGCATACATGGTCCACATGACCCTGGAAATTCCCAGCAGATGCATTTGCTGGTGATTTTTATTCATGACAGGGATCAAAACCACAAAGAGAATTCAGGGACAGCTACTGACATTGCTCTGGTGACATCACTTTTGGTGCTGGCAGGCCAGAGCATGACAGGAAAATTGGGACTGGATTTTTGGTGTTTGAGACTTGACTAGAGCAGGAGGTAGGTACAGGAATAATTCCTCTTTCGATAAGGTTTAGTTTTCGTTGCTTATTTAAAGTTAGGGTTAACAATTTTTGTGCTTTGGAAAGAGAAAATCTTTTTCATGTTTGGCTAATATTAGCTCACATCCCTTCAAACACACATTTTAATAACTATTAATTTGATAATTAGGGATGCATTTTCGAGAATAGAGTTTGGTTCAAGAGGAAAAAAAAGATAGGATCTGATTAGCAGGAAGAAGACATTTTCATCATAACTTGGAGGTAAAAACGGAATAAAAAGTCCTCTTTGTTCTCTCTTTAGTGAAATAAACTGTTTTTGAACTGAACTTTTGTGTCTAAAAAGTACTTTGTTCCCTGCAGGTTGTTCTTATATAGACCTTCATAATTCAGGCTTCCCATGCCTTTTGGGCATGTCATAAAAATGGCTAGGAAGCCCAGGTGCGCTTCCACTTTGGAGGAGAAGAAAAATTAAAGAAATAAATGATCAAACCTGGTCCCAAGATGTGTATTAATTGGTTGGAGTGTCAGGCTGGAGAGAGTGTGCAGGTCTCAGCATTTGCCTTGCACAAGGTCAACCTTGATTTGTTTCCTGGCACTGCATAGGTTCCACCAGGTCATCTGGAATGGCCCCTGCTTGCAGAGTCAGGACTATTGCCTGAAGTTCTTCCAGGTCTCATCCCTTGTCATTATTCTGGGCTTTGGAAATCTGTGTTGCCATTTGTTTTAAGATGACTCCTCACTGCCAAGCATAAATCTGGGTGTCTTTATCTTGAGTGGTTCATTTGATTAGCTTTTAGATCACTATTGATTCTGGACTTAGTGAAGATGAGCAAATTAATTGGGAGTCTGAGCTCAACATGTACTCTGTTTAATTAGGTGAGTGACAGCCTTCTAGGGATTGTATCAGCAGAAGACCCCTTTTCAAATGCCCAGAAATAGCTATAGTTCAACCATGGTTTTCTAGAACACTCAAGTGTTGGGGATTAATGAAGGGGCTCTGCTTTTCATCTGACACTCACATAGAGCTATATTGATTTGATGTGTTGACACTTGTTTTCCTACAATGAGCATTGTCTGAGAACACGAACCCATCTCAGAGTACAGAAGGGCCTTTGGTCCCCCACAGTTCTGCAAGTGTTTTCTATGCCCCCTTTTCAGTGTGCTCCTCATAGCTATGTCACAGGGAGTGTTTAGGTCCGAGTATCATGGCCGCCCCTGCCCTGAGGGCTGCTGTGGGTAGAGGACCAGAGTCTGAGACTCAGCACCTTATGTAATAAACCTTGCCCTAAACCAGCCTGTGCATGGTCATCTGCAGATGAGAGAGCACTATTTATTTACATATCAAAACCCCAAATGAGACTGACTTACTTGCAGGTCCTGAGCTCACTGATGAGTTAGTGCTCACGTTGAGTGCTCCTGGGTGGGCACACAAAGTTATTGAGCTTTCCTTTTTTTCTGAGCCATTTCTGCCCATTGATGGATTGAAAGAGGCAAAAGAATAGCTATTTATGCAGTGTTGGGAAACAAGCTACGAAAGAGGCTGGAAAGTGCTTCTGGGTGATCTGGGTTCTTTCCTTTCTGGGAAAGAGGGTGAATGGGTGGATGCTTCATCTCTATTTCACCAGGGCACGTCCTTTCCCTCTGTTGCTGGGCTGAGGATCTGAAAAGTCAGGTGACCTCATGAGGGACCAGAAGGCCACCCACCTGACTAGACCTCACGTATGTTGGAGGTGCCTTGCAGCAAGGCCAGTCTGTGAAGTTTGGTACCCTGAACAGTATTCGCTGCTGAGTCAGATCCTTTGGTCCTTCTCCACTGATCATTAGAATATTCCCAACTGCCCAGAATTCCCCTTCAGTTTCCTTTATAGGAGACACAGGAGCCCACCCAGCTATGCTTTGTACACAGGAGATCAGGGATTAAACCCAGGTCAGCTGCTTTCAAGGCAGTGGCGCCTTTTCCCCCTATACTATTGATAGACTCTTACATTTTTCTTTTGATCCTAATGGACATCATTGGAAACACTGCATGGCATAGGGTGCTGTGCATTCATAGTTCCATTAATTGCCTTCAATTCTTCATTAGAAGCAATTTACCAGTATGTTGTAATTTATGTGATGGAAGCACTTTTCTTTTAAACATTTCTGTTATTTAAACTTATTCTGAATGATGCGCTTCTGAATTAATGAGCTTTTATAGATTTTAGTAATTTTCTTACAAAGAGCCTCCTTAAATCAATATTTTTAAGTTAATGTTCAAGAGGAGGGATGTGCTACTGCCCCTTAATATTGTCTTCTGTTTGATCTTTGGGGTTCTCTCTTCTCAAATAGAAAACACTATTTCAGGTAGCATAAATACAAAGCAGTTGGCTGACTTGTGGATTCTGAGAGTTGGTTCTTCTGACACATTTGTTGAAGTTGACACCGATGTTAATGAGTTCTGCAGAAGTTACAGATTAGAGCTTGGGGTTAATTTAGTAACTCATCATGCAAGAGAATCCGAGTTTGATCCCTGCCACTGCTTGCCCCTCTCAAAGCATTACTGGGGCAGCCCTGCATGTTGTCAAACATCACTGGGTTTGAGAGTTGAAAATTTTGACCAAGTATCTCTGGGACTCGTGAGCATTGCTTAGGACCCCTTCCCCCAGTAAATAAATAGTTCTTTATCTACTTACTGGGAGGTAACACAAAGGGCTGGAATCTGTGCTTTGTGTTTTGGAATGAATGCTGGGTTCTATCCCAGAGACACTCATGAGCACCCCTGGGCGTGACACCTAAAACAAAACAAAAAGCAAATAAATGAAAATCCAGCCAAAGATCCAAAGTGTAAATAGTTCTTCTCATTCCTGAAATGGTGATATGTGCTTGATTGGTGTTTGCTTGTGGTGCCTCTGTCCTGAACTGACTCTGTGGCCTCTCTTTGCTGTGTGCCCCTTATTCTTGTGTCACATCATGGGTTCATCATACATTATCTATGGCACCCCCAGATGGCCTCCTGTTCTATATCTCATTTATGGAGAAACCACACATCTTCCCCTGGAATGGAAAGGGGTCAGGGTTGATGTTGGGGCAACAGTGATAGGACTCTACCATTTTCCAATGAGACATCAGCGTAGTCTGAGCCTTCTGTGTAGAGAAAGGTTTAAGATGCAGCCAGGAGCTTGCTCAGAGGAGGATTGAATTGTATGCCTGGTGCTCCTATGAATGTGCCTACCTGCAGGGCAGCAGGGGGAAGTGCTCCTGGCCTGTGATGCATGGAAACAGAAAAATAGTTAAGTGTGTTGAAAAAGTGTAAGTCAAATGACACAATTGGGAAAATGTGTTATACTTGCAGCACTGGAAATTGATTTCTATTTACTCTGGAGAACCTCAATGTCCCTGAACCTCTGAAGGCTGGGCTGATGGTAGGTGGCTATCCATGAAGCTTCCTGTCTTCTGAGTGTTGTGGTAACCTTTAAAAGATAGCCTTTTCCTGGTGTGGAATATTTCTATTTCTCCCAGATAGGCTTACTTGTATTTTATGGAACTTAAGTTGTGCTTATGCCATGTATTGTTTTGTTTCTCTGTGTTGTTTACTCTCATTACTTATGCCTTTTACATTTGTAATATTTCTTTTTTTTCCCCGCCCCACATTTGTAATATTTCTAACATGTAGAATAAGAAAGTATTTCCAGTTTCCCATTTTGACTTACATTTCCCTTGTTATCTACCAATCAGAACTGTGTTGACAATCTGAAGCTTATTTCCTGAACAGACCTCATCTATTTACTTCGATCCTCTGGAATTTAAATTGTGGCTTTGTTATAAAATTAGCCTGATCATAGGCTTCTAATCACCCAGGTCCTTGTTGTCTCAGCTGTCTGAGGTTCCTGGTATGTGCTCTGTGCAGAGCACCAGACAGAGAATGCAGGGAAGCCTCAAAGTTACACTTTGAAAAAGTATGGTAGAAAACCTGTTTCTTTTGCCACGGTAGGCTTTTATCTATTAGAAAGAGCTAATCCACATCTGTTAGGAATGTGAAATTCAGTATCTTCAATTACTTGAATTTACTAGATAGAAAAACAGTGGCAGGGAAGGGTCATTTTCTTTACTAAAACTCACAAACTGAACTGATCTGAAACTCACAGACTAAGTTTCTCTAAAATGCATAGAATGAGTTGTCCACCACAGTGGTTAACTGATCCTGCTCTTGGACTCTGCCATTGTGCTCCCTACTTCTTGTGGGCTAAGCGCACCTTTGAGGGTCTTATATTAAGCCTTTAGAATGGGCTGTGTCTTCCATTTAGCTCTGCCTTCCCTAAGAATCGTAGGAATAGAGAATTCAGCTCTCCATCTTACTCTGATAGATCAGAACTTTCATTTTCACAGGTGAACTGGTATATTGCTTCATATTCTGACTTGTTCATCCAGCTGGTCCCCTTCTAGATTGAACCGGTAGATATGCAGTCACTCATGTGTAGGCATGTACTATGGACCCCACATAAGAAGACCCGGTACCAGGCATACAGCAGGATTAAAAAGAGACACATCAGCATGGTCAAAAGATGTCCAGTATTTCATGGGGGCAAGTAACAGAGATATGTGTAGACATGCACATGTGTGTGAAAATTCAGGTAGAATTTCTGCATGAATGGAATGGATAATGCTCTGGAAGTCTTTATTGAATGTTTTATCATTTTCTTGGGAATAGGTTGTTTCCAAAGCCCTGAGTAAAAGAGTATTTTATACTGATATTTATCCTGGATCTCTTTATATATGTATGTATGAATAAATGCATGTATGTATATGTAAAGATATGTTATGTCTGCTTTCAGATGCACCTTCCTTGATGTGTAAATAAGGCAAAAAACTACACTATAATGGTAGGCTGGTATGGTGGTAGTTATATAGAGCTTATCCACGAAAATTAATTGGTTAGGTAAAATGGGGAATGGACAAGGTGTACAGGTCAGGCTTAAATGAAACATGTAGAAACATGCTTGAAACGAAAAAGCAAAATAACCACAAGATGATTTAGTGCAGGGTGAGCAGAGGATCTAGATAGAGCCTTTCATTGGGGCCACAGGAAGACCCTGACCCCGTTTGGTACACTTTTTATGTGAAGCCTAGGTCTAGCTCTCAGATCCCCAGGTGTCCCTCTGCACAGTGTCTGCCCTCACTCTCTTTTCTCCCCTTGAGCCTTCGCTGATTCTGGTTATTTAGGAGGGGAGTATATGTAACTAGTATTTTGGGAGCTTTGAGCTCATCCTTTGAGCTCAGTGATGGGTTCTTTCTCCCATCTGTCACTGCCCTTCTCTGCTCTGGGTCTTGCGGCCTCATAAACTTCATTGCCCCTCCACAGAAGGACACTCTACAATACGGCCTTTCTTGGTACTGCCTCCGGGACAGCTGAGCACAAGCATACAAGTTGACCTGACTCTGTTGCCAGGACAAATCGTGGCTCACGCTGTGTGAATGGAAGTGACCTGCCAGGAGGTGTGGCCAGATTGTCCAAGTAATGCCTGAGTAGTGCTTCTCAGGAGCAGCTTTGTTTCTCTTTCATGAGCCCCTTTACATTTTTTTCCCAGTGAGTCTCTTTCCTTTGCTTATTGGGGTAGGTTATATGGGACATATGAGAACTGTTGAGGTCCTCTGCATTAGCACATGGCAGAAACATCTCTGACTACACACAGGCTGCCTTTTCAGAGTATCTCGTGCATTTAGGGTCTTTATCCCTGAACCCAGCCTGTGCCCTCCTTTGTATGTAGGCCACAGGGGTTTCAAACTCGCGGCCTGTGGACCGCAAAAGGCCCTCCGTACAACATTTTGTGGCCCTGCTCTAGAGGAATCTTTTTTTGTTTTGTTTTGTTTTGTTTTAATTGTTTGCGTCACACCCCTCAATGTTCAAGGCTTACTACTGACTTTGCACTCAAGGATCACCTCGACTTTGCCTCCTGCGGCCCGCAGGTAAATTGAGTTTGAGATCACTGAGGGGGTTTGCTCATGGCCCTGCCTGCAGTCTGGGAGATTCAGCATTGCATCTCTGCTTTCCCCTGCTGTTTGTGGGGTGGCTGGACTGGGGGGACTCAAATTGGGTTCTTGCATATCACACAGATATAGAACTTCATGGCTGCTTTACAAGCCAGTACCTTCTTGAAGCATACACATCAGCTATCCCACTTTTCTTTCTGACCAGGAAATCACATGTTTTCTGCAAATGTATTTTTGTGGGCTGTTATCATGGGAAGGCATAGACTTACTCAAAGCATGTCTGTTTGCTTATGGGACCTGGACTCTTGCTTTCATGCACTGAGACTGAAACTGCTGGGATCCTTAGATACATCAGCCACATATGAGAGTGTTTCTGGAAATCTGGGAAGTGGCTGTCCTGATTGTTGAAAGGGCCTTCTGCTGCAGGCACTCATTCATTACTGGACTCTCTGAACCTGCAGGATTAGCTAGGCTGTCTAGGCCCCAGATAAGATAGAAACACCACCACTCTGTTCAGGGCTTCACAGCATACTCAGAGGAACTCAGCCACTGCCCCTGGGATGAGGTTGAGGAAACTCTAATTTGAATGTTCTTCCCATGGGATTCTGCTGTGCAGCTGGGTCTGATAAGTAGAGCATGTTCTGCAGAGCACGAATTCTCCAGGATATAAATAGGCTCACTTTGGAAAAAAAGATGTGTAGCAGAAATGAGCTTGTAAAATTTTGGACTTATATAAGATTTTTTATATTAGGATTTCTCAGTCCCTTCCCTTACATTTTGAAACTCACGATTCTGAAATGTGTCTGAGTAATGTCACTGCCGTAACCGCAGGAGTGATCACAAGGTCCAGGACTGGTACCTTCTACATAATGATTCAAACCTATGAGCCTAACATCACACAATCAAGGGGCCCTTTCCAGTGCTTACTTCAGCTTCTGATGTCCTTGGAGGGAGGGTCCCTTTTCTGAAGTCTAAGTCCATTAGTGACAGCGCACTGTCAGCTTTATCCCACCTTTCTTTGAGTCTCCCTTCCCCGCACTATTTTGCAGTGGGGGTCAATTGCAAACCTTTGCCGGAATTATTTGGACAGTCCTTCCTTCTCAGTCTACCTAGGATGGTGATCTTTATGGGTACCCTTTACTTTTCTGTTATCTTGGTCTGGATGATACTGGGCTCCAGAAAGCACCCCAGAAGATAGTACTGAGTCAGCAGTGTCTGAGGCTGTGTTTGGACATTAGCCTTTGTGTGGTTCTCACCCAGGAAGGGTCTTTATTTTTATTACTTCCTCATTGATTCTGTATCAGTTTCACACAATTTCAATGTCTCCTGTTTCTACAATAAGTTTTCAAACATTTTTTTATTTCTTTCCCCTGACAGTTGCAGAAGCTATTTTGGAAAGGAATATGCTTTCATCTTCAACCCCTACCCCCTATTGTTGGAGAAACTATAAGAAAAATAAACATATCTGGGTCATCTTTCTCACTCTCTCTCTATATGTATATGTAATATATGCTTTACCTGCATTGTACTATCTCTCCTGCCCCTGCGTTGTTTTAATAATAAAGATTAATATGAACATTTATAACATGTTTCATGCTTTTACTAAGCTGTCTCATTTAAGCCTGAACAATTCTCAATTCTAAGAGGGAAGTTGAGACCTGGAGATGAAAGTGGGACGTGTTTGTTTCTACTGTAGCCTCAGTCTTCACTGGGACTGCAGGAAGTCCTGGTTTAAGTGTAGGTTATCATGTTTGATGGTCACTGTTTGCCTGAAAGTCTGGGCACCTGTGCTTTGCATCTGAAATAGACAGTGTTATATGAAGCACACTTGGTGATGCTTGGATACTGCTACTGCTCTTACTTGGCATCACTCTTGCTCTGCTTAAGGGATAATGTGGTGTGGTGATGGGGCTTGAACTGGGTTTGCCTTAACCTTGGGAAAGGGTTCTGTCTAGATGCTTTACACTATCCAGCAGGGAGAGATTTTCAGTTTAGAAACATAAGCAGAATTATTTTATATATAACTTGTGCATATAAATCTTGTGAGTTGCTTCAATATTCTCAATGTATTTAAAACACGAGGCATGCAATAAAAACAAAATATGCAATGTGTAAGCCAAAGAGAGGTGGCCCAGTGGTCAGGGTGTGGCCTGGAATTCAGCAGTCATGGATCTGCCTGCTCAGTGGACTACTCAGCAATCTGGGGGCTCAGTGGTCAGAAGGTGGCTCAGGGGATAGCTCAGTGGGCAGGGGTTTGTGTAAGTTTCCTTGGTGCTATCACCTCCCTGAGTCAGGCTAGCCCTCAGGTCTGCTGGCCCCAAGTACCACTGGGATGTACATTGATCTCCAACTGAGTGGGTGGCTACCACTGGACTTGGCCCTGGCTGCTGAGAACTGCGTAGACCATTTTTGGAGCCTGAGGCAGAGGGAAGAAGGGGCATCAGGGAGTACACAGGCCTGCATGGACTCAGGTCTGCAGCAGGACAAAGGGCGAAGCCCAGTGGCTCAGTAATCTTGTCCTTAAGTAAGGAAATAAACGTGTGTCAGGGAACAGAGAAGTTTCAGTGCCAGTCCTGTGAAGGTCTGAGCCAGCACAGCCTGTCAGCCTGTGGCTCATCTGTATCTCCTGCCCTGTGAAGGAAAGAAGGGGGAGGGTGACCCTTGCTTGAGAGCACCTGCTGCTGGAGGGAGGGAGGAGGGAAGATCTTTCCTGGAGCACCTGGTACAAGTGGGATGGTGGAGGGGGGAACCCTCACATGGGAGCAGCTGGTGCAATCTGAGGTGTCACTTTCTCCCTGGGCTTCTGCTTTTGGGGTTAGCTGCTCCCTGAAAGCAGGAGTTGGGGTTCTCCAGATTCTTGTGCACCCACCAGTCTGAAATGAGTGAAGGTCATTATCCATATTACTTCAAAGAAAAAATTTTGATGCTGATGAAGTGGTTGTGTCTGGCACCTTGATTGATCATTAATATTGTTTAATTTCCCTGGATAATGTCTGAACTTTCCATTCCATATTGTCTTTATAACCCTTTATATTTTATAATTATTTTCCCGTAAAGGTTAGATGTCTGTAGATGTGCATTTTAATGATGGGAGGGTTTTTGGTCAGAACCAGGGTCTCTGGGACATAGTGTGTGTATGTGTATCCATCCGTCTGTCTGTCCATTCGTCCATGTCCCCTATACATGTATCTAGCACCTGGACTGCTGACAGGAATCCTCATTCTGTGAGTCCATTCTCTGTCCTCACTTAAGAACCTAGTACCCTGTGTGATGTGCTGTGGGTGGACATACCATGGGCTCTCAGGCCCTTCTTTGTATCTCAGTTCTGACTCCTTGACCCAGGCAGCTGTCGGCCAAAAGCCTGAGTGCCCAGGCACTGTGGCCTGCTGGGTCAGGGTTCTCACTGGTGTTAGGATAGAAAGTACTACTTGAGTCTGATGTCTTTTCGTGTGTCCCAACAATGGCTCTAAGACACAGAGAAGTCCCTACATCCCTATCTGCATTCCTGGTCATGGCACAGCTCAGCAGGTAGCAGGGCCCCTGCAGACACTGGACTAAATCCTCCATTCTACCTTTTCTGTCTGTTCTGGGGTACAGAGGAGATACCTGCATGTCTGGTAGATTTATGCTTTACAATTAAGAAATATTGATTTAATAACTCTTTTGTCCCATGGCCTTTATGGAATCATTAACTAGTAAGATTTATTGAGATCCCTGAATTTTGCAGCCCCTGAGACCTGATGCTGTCCTTTCTTACCACACCTGTGTTCAGGAAGGAAGCATGGCTATAAGTTGACTTGTACTCACAACCCAGTTCTCTTTAGGATCTGAGGAAAAGATCTCAACCATGTGGCCAGTCTATGCTGAATTTGAGCTTCATCTCCTTTGTGCCCTGGGTGTATTAGTTCTGGTTCTATCAAATCTCTGAGAGTCTCTGCTTCTGTTGAGTCTTCTATTGGGTCTCAAAGAAGTGGGGCAAAGGGGTGTAGAGGCAGGCTGCACTCCTGGGCAGACCTCCACCCCTAGGTGGGGGAGAATGGGAGGTTGGATCACACACAGGAGGGCAGTTTGGTGTCTCCTTTGGGGACAATGAGTGGTTTCGCTATGTTCCTGTACTCAGTGTGGGGCCTTCTAACCCTTCTCATCCTTCCCTGTGACTCCCTGGATTGTCCAAGTCACCACCATCTCTGCATGTCCCACGGCTTCCTGTACCTGCTCAAGAGAACAGGATAGAAAATTACGCAGACTCTCTCAGAGAAAGAATTTAAGAATCTCTGCTCTTCAAAGTCTCATGTACCACGTTGCTTTCCATATATATATATACATATATATATGTATATATATATGTATATATATATATTTGGTTTTAGGGCCACACCCAGCAGTGCTCAGGGGTTACTCCTGGCTGTCTGCTCAGAAATAGCCCCTGGCAGGCACGGGGGACCATATGGGACACCGGGATTCGAACCAACCACCTTTGGTCCTGGATCAGTTGCTTGCAAGGCAAATGCCGCTGTGCTAACTCTCCGGGCCCTCCTTATATATTTTAAAGAAAACCTCAGAAAGGTCAGAATAGTGGAGTGAGGGAGAGAGGATAACAATACCCTCTCAGAAGAGGGCAGTCAGGAGTGGTTAACTGAGAGGTGTGTCAATAGCTTTGGAGAATGAGCCGCACAATTGGATCTAGCCTGTTGTCTCCATTCACTTTGCAAACTGATTGCTATAAATCAGGAACATTCCTAAATATCAAAGGAACTGCATGAGTGATCATTTGAATTGCTTTGCTTTTTTATACTCCTGCCAAGAGTTCTCTGCAAACCCCACCAATTAGGGAAGGTTCACGATCCATATTGGAAATCAAGATAGCAGGTTCAGCTTAACTGCTCAACACTGAGAAGGTTGTACCTCTAAGATGTCGGAGTTTGTGTTAAATGGAGCCACATTCATCATTGTTGTAAAATTCTGTAGTGTTTAAAAGGTACTATAGGGAACTATAAGTCATGCACTGAATTAAAAGATTGTAAGCTCTGCTGGTGTAGCCAAAAGCTATCTCAAAGCTGAGAAGCATCAGCCCAGGAGCAGAGATTGGTATTTGGTTTGCTGCTGAAGGCCACTCCTTCCTGCAGACCAGGGAAAACTCCAGTCTGTGGCAAAGATTTGCTTTCATACCACTCTTTCTCCTTAAATTGAAGTCTGTAACAGAGGATGTCTCATTGAGACCCTTCAAGAGACATGTAGCTACATGGAAAACAAAGATAGAGTTTGTTTGCTGTAGGAGGATTCTGCAACCATGACTTTATCTGCTTGCAGATAATTTGTGGCTTATTTTTAATCCTATGCCAGGCTCTTTCCTTCCTATTCTTGTTACCTGCTGATTACAGCTCTGAGCCAATCAGTCACTGCTGAGTCCTCAGTAGATTTAACATTTTTATATTGGTACAAAGAAAATGCCTATGTGCAAAAATGGTCAGAGTAATACTTGCTACTCATTACAGAAACTATAATGTTCCAGGCTCTGTGTGTCCATGGCAGATTCTCAGTAGCAAGAGCCATAGTTATTATGTTTAGTTTTTGTTTAGGAGCCACAACTGCATTGTTCAAAGGTTGCTGCCGCATGCTTGGAGGACCCCACTGGGATGGAAACTGGGCTTCTTCACATGCATGTTTCCTTTAAGCTATCTCCCTGTCATATCACTGTGCACTTGTGAAAGAGAGGAGAGAAGAGGAGTGGGGGGGGGAGAGAGAGAGTAAGCGAGCAAGCAAGAGAGAGGAGAGAGAGAGCGAGAGCGAGAGAGAGAGAGAGAGAGAGAGAAAGAGCAAGCTCTGTGACACTCCTGTTAAAGTTTATGGAATGGTGTGTGGGAAAGTGGGGTTGGAATGAAGGTGTTACCATGACATTGGTGCACTTGGAGTACTTTCAACCCTTTGTTTCTCTTCTCAGAAAGAATGTGACTGAGGCCATCCACCTGGATTGTAATCCCATGGTGGGTTCACCATCCGCAAAGAACAGGGTCACTGATATGTTAAGGTAAACTCAAGGGGATACTATGAGCTGAGTATATATCTACATGCCTGGGGACCATGTCTCTGTGGAACACAGTGTGCCCTCTATTTGCACAGATCCAACATTGCTGTTGAACTCCCCTGTGCTTTTCATTTTCTCAGAACCCAGAACCATGATGTGCTGATGAGCCATAGGTATGGAAATAGGCAGCTTTTTGTTTTGTGTTATTTTATTTTTGGGCCACACCCAGAAATGCTCCTGGCTCTTTGCTCAGAAATCACTACTGGTGAACTCAGGGGACCATAATGGGATGTAGAGTATTGAACCCAGGTTCGCCATGTGTAATGCCTGTGTACTGTGCTATCGCTCTGGCCCTAGAATAGGTAGATTTTATCCTTACTGGCACAAAGCTCAGATACATCTGGCTTTCCCTCTAACCTTAAGTAAATGGATTACTCATCACTTTGTTTTTTGGCAGTGCTGGCAATTGAACCAAGGCCATTGCACATGCAAGAGAAGTTCTCTGTTGTAGAGTCATATCCTGCCTCTTAACTGTGCTGCTCTAAAAAAGAATTAGCTTCATCGACCAAGGGAGAATGGACCATCAGGAACTATGGAGAAATATTTAGGAAATGACAGGTCGGTCAGTCATGATAGATATTAGATGAGTAAAAGAGACCCAAATTATTCAAGAAAAAAATCGGGCTTGGAGAGATAGCACAGTGATAGAGCATTTGCCTTGCATGCAGCCAATCCAGGATGGATGGTATTTCAAATCCCAGCACCCCATATGGTCCCCCTGCCTGCCAGGAATGATTTCTGAATGCCAGAGTCAGAAATAATGCCTGAGCACTGCTGGGTAGGACCCCAAAACCAAACAAACAAATAAAACAAACAAAAATAACCCATATTTTGCAATCTACCCCTGAAATTCCCAAGATCTTACATTTATTTTACAATTTTTTTTTTGTTTTTTGGACCACACCCAGTGAGTTACTCTTGGCTATGTGCTCAGAATTCGCTCCTGGCTTAGGGAACCATATGGGACCCTGGAGGATCGAACCGTGACCTAGGCTAGTGCAGGCAAGGCAGACACCTTACCCCTTGCTCCACTGCTCCGGCCCCTCTAGTATGATGAAAAGTTCTTCTGTCACCCATTATGAATGGTGACTCATACATAGAAAGCACTGTGAACAGAACCTGACCTGGACACTGTGGGAAGAACCTACCTATGGACAGCTGAGAATGACAAGAAGCACTACCACCTGGGAGAAGCGTCATGCAGGGCCAAGGAAGCTACCTCTAGGTCAGGGAAATGTCCAAAGTGCTGTAGCATAGTGGTGAATCCAGCTCCACATGTTCCCTGAGCACCAGTGAGAGCAAAACCCAAATCCAAACTGGCACTATCCTCTGCACTTTGCAGAGTGTTGCCTCCAAATCAAAAAATGATAGAGTGAGAAAGAGATAGAGAAGAGAGGGATATGATGGAGGCTTGTTTTAAGAGGTGGCTTTTATAAAGCCACTAGAGTGGCTTTATAGATGTCTGCAGAGCTCTGAGAACTTCTAAAAGTCCTCACACATGTACCTGGAACATTGTCCAAGATGCTAAAACACAAAATACCAAAAATTCATGTAAATAGTGATTCAAGTCAACCACAAAAGGAAGCTGACAAAAGTTAGAGCATATGGAGACTAAGCAATGTGCTACTGAATAAGGATTTGGCTAGTAATGAATCAAAGAAAACCAATGAGAACGAAGACACAAGGTATGGAACAGAGCTGAATCAGTTCTGAGAGGGATGTTCACAGGGTTAAATCAGGAAAAAGAAAGTTAGCACACAATTAACCCCATAACTTAGAAAACTGGAAAAAAAGAGCAAATGAAACCTAAAGATGACAGATGGAAGTAAATTAAAAATTAGAGCAGAAATAGTAAGATAGACAAAAAAATCAATGAAATCCAGAACTAGTTCTTCAAAAAATAAGCAGGATTGATAGCTTTAGTTAAATTTACTGTGAGAAAACTAATGGAGAGGATCAGAAATTAAAGTGGGGAAATTATAGCAGATACTACAGACATACTAGGATCATGAGAGGCTACATGAGAAGTCTAATCCTCTAATATAGAAAAACTAGAAGAAATGGACAAATTCTCATGATCATTCAGTGCCATCATTTTAGGTGACCTGAAAAAAATGCATAAAAACACTGATGACTATTAAGTATTAGAAACAGTAAACCAATGTTATAAGGTAAAAGGCTAGAAAAATTAATATGCATAATTGGTTGCTTATCTGTACATAATAAAACAATACAAAATAAAATCAGTCTCATTTACCAATCATAGTAAATAATATATTTTTAGTAGTCAACTTAGAATCAGCAAAGATGAAGACTTCAAAATAACTATAAAAACATGATTAAAATAAATAGAAGATGACAAAAAGAAATAATCTGATATAGTAACTTCATGGAATAGAAGAACTAGCATTGTTAAAAAATTCTCATACTATAAGAAATGTACAGATTCTGTGCAATCTATGCTAAGTATTATTCAAAGACATGAACAAAAATACTTAAATTTTATATGGAAAAAAAAGATCCCGAAATCCAGAAACATTCTGAAAAAAAATAGAGATATCACGTTCCATAGCTTCAAACTATATTGCAAAATCATGATAATGAATATGGTGTGGTGTTGAAATAAGATTAGCTTTATAGTGGCTGGAGTGATAGTGTAGTGGGTAAGGTTTTTGCTTTGCACGTGACTAACTTAGGTTTGATCCTCAAGATCCCATATTGTCCCCAGAGTACTGCTAGGAGTGATTTCTGTGTGCAGAGCCAAGAGTAAGCCCTAAACACCATTGGGTATGGTCTAAAAACAAACAAACAAACAAACAAGCAAAAACAAAGAATCAAAGGAATAGAATTGAAACCATAGTTGAATATTTTATTGGTGGCAAAAAGAAGAGTAGAAAGTAGACAAACTAGTGTCTTTTCAATTAGTGGTTGTGGGAAAACTGCTTACCTTCATTCAAAAGAAAATGACTGGATCATTTTTTAAATTCATATAGTGAAGTGACTTAAGAAATCACTTCACAAGTGACTTAAGTATGTGTATGTTAGACCTAAAACCATTTAGTATTTTGAAGAAAGGCGAAGCACTCCCATGGGTTTGATTCGGGTGGTAGCTTCAGGGATTCAATTTCAACAGTAAGGAAAGCAAAAGCAAGAGTAAGCAAATGTAATACAGCCAAAGAAGTGCTTGTTAAAAAAACACATGTAGTGAGCAGTGGAAATTTATGCATTATATTTCTGACAGTGGGCTCTGTCCCATCCACATAGGTACATGACTCACAAAATTTAACAATAAAAAGTAAGCTCTATCAAAATGAGGGGATAACTGAATAGACACTTCCTCAAAGAAGAGAGTGGAATGGCCCACAGACCTGTGATAAAATTCACATTATCCTGTATCAACAGGGAAATCAAAATGACATTGAGATACTACTGTAGGCCAATGAGAAGGCCAGAAAATAACAAATATTGGAGCCTCTGATATGGAAAAGAAAAAGCCATCTGCCCATCTGGGGGATGTGAGTAGGTTCAGCATCTACAGAAAAACGTTTTTGGGCTTTTCTCTGTCTATTAAAGGTCATATGATAGAACTATTTCAACCTTGGTATCTTTCAAAATAATGCAAGATCATTCCCATCTCTTTGGAGCTCTTTGCAAAAGCTAAGATCTGGCAAGAGTGCAGAGATGAGTGCTGAAAGTACATAGTCTATATGCTCTGAAAGTATATACCAGAAGTTGTGAGAGAAAAGGGAGTCTTAACTTTTGCTATACCATGGCTAGAAGTGGTCTGGGAGTGCTCATACTTAGCACAGGGAAAAAAGTCAGGAGAAAAGCAGGTATGTGTTATGTGTGAGATACGAAGAAACAGAGCATGGGACTAGGCAAAGCCTAGTCAATATGATCATAGAGCTGAGTTTCAGGTGTGGCTGGAGAGGGTAGAGATTGGGGATGGGTAATTGGGGACTCTATTGGACAAATATTGAGATTTGGGTTGCAAATGAGGTGGTGACATGTATTAGAAGATGTGTGAAATTGTCTCTAAATAAAAGGTCTTATAAACTTTATTTAAGGAGTTTTTGAAGAAAGGTAATGCTTAATTCAGGATATTGCGTTCTCCGTTATTGTGGAACTAACCAGGTGCTCATGGCATTATGTTTTTTCTAGCTCGCATGTCAAGAAAAGGGCATGTTTCTGGACTTTGATTTTAATTTCTTGGAACAGACCTTATTTCCCCTGGTTATGGTTCTACTTGTTAAAAAACAGATGCTCTCTGAAAAATTAATGAAAACCTGAAATGTGCAGGCGACTTTGGAGAGAAGCCTTTGAGCTGATTATTAAGTTACGGGTGTTTTTGCTCTCTGTGCCCTAGTTACTCTGCGACTTTGGACAGATGCCCATGATCTCCTAGAGCTCCGCCTACCTCCTCTCATCATATTGCACATAAAACAGCATCCCACCTCCCAGTATTTATTTAACCTTTCATGTCGGTTTATATTGGTGACCGTGTGATTGAATGTAGAAGTTTCAATAAGAGGTACACTTTCACAAATAAAACTTTTTCGGAACTGGCATTTTATGTGAATTTTACATAAATTCACCTGCCTCAACGCTGTTGATGGTGTGAAATCTCATAAGGAAGAGTTTTCTGGAGGACTGGATTGATGCCAAGTGGGGCTGCCTGAAGCCCACCACCAGCTTACCAGTAGCTACAAATGCAAACACTGACCTGCCATTTGTAGACAGGCACTCCTTATCCCTTTATCCCGAACTTCCCCTTTTGTTTTATAACTTCCAAATCTTACTCCTGCAATTTAGGTGTCATACTGGTGAGCAGATGCCGCCCAGGTCAGTCAGTTTTTCTGGACTGGAACTTTAAGAGTGGGATAGGACTTTGTTAAGAAGCAAACTGGCAGCTGTGCATCTCTGTGTCTTTTAAAGCTTGGGATATACCTACAAGTGTGGCACCAAAGGTATTTAATTCAGATAATGAAATATAATTTGAAAACACATACTGAATTAAAAAGCTGGGAGATGTACTTCCAATTACTTGCTTTGACTAGAAGAGCATTATTTGTAGGGTAACTTATCCAATTACATGTAAATTTGTTCCTCTGGTACAATAACATAATTGAATTTTACTTTCCTATGAATTTGGGTTCTGAGAAATAGTCCTGACTTTGTGGGTCCCCTTAGCTCCTCCTTGTCTTGCTTCTGTAGAGGGGGTGGGGGAGGCTTAATCTTTAAATCTCCTGAACCATAGCCTTTATCTGAAATCTTTGGGTCAGGTGCTTGAGAAGGTGCTGGCCCTGTGGTAGCTCAGGAGAGTATTTTCAGTGTGAATTTGTGTTGGAGCAGGAGGTTGATGTGCTTTGGTTGGGTTTGCTTTATTCAAGGGACAGGAACTGTACTCAGGACTTTGTATGTATAAGGCATATGTCCTTTTTATGACCACACCCTGTCTGGATCATGGGTCATGGATCATTGCCACAGACTTTAGCTTTCGAGGAAATTGTAGCTTGATAGTGTTTTTGCTTTAGCATACTTTGGCCAATGGTGTTTGGTTTTCAAAGCCTTTTGGTTTCTGGACGTAGATAAGCAAGCTTCTATCTCTGTTAGACTCTGCAGTATAAGGGCTAGTCTTAGTCTCAGCATCTCTGTAGTGCCATCAAAAAGAATCTTGCTGGTGTGAAGAAGGCCTGGCAGGAGCTTTCAGGATTTCTTCCTATATACCACAGTGGGGTCCCCAAACCTGTACCTCATTCAGTGCTGATTCTATCTGTAACAAGGTGTCTCAGGTAGAAATAGGTAGGTCAGCTCAGGCTTCTGATACTTTCTGTATTCAGACTTTTGTCTCCTTAAACATCTCATTCCACCCACGTAGGTTCATGAGCTCAGTGTGCAAACCTGGTTTCACTGCTTGAGAAATCATGAATTACTATAAAATGTTAACTTCCATGGTTGCACGAAGGGTTACGGTTTCTGCTCTTTAAGAAGCTCGAGTCCAAATGTGGGGACTACAATACTGCAGCTCTTTGCCCATGTGTTTAATGTCCAGCCCCTGAGAGAAGGACAGAGTGAGCTCCTGCTGCACTCCTGGGTGGAGCAGAGGCCGGAAATGGGTGGTCTGTGTGACCAGCCAGAAGGAACCTGGGGCAAACCCTGAGGTGCCTGCCAGGGTGATGACTTGTTAGCTGTAGGTGACACCAGCTGTGGAGTCTTATCTGACTGTTTTCAGTTGGATACTGAGGACCCTCTAGATGGCTCAGTTTGGCGAATTTTTATTTTTGTTTTGAAATTTACTTAATATGAAATGCCAAAGTTCTTTATGATGTGTTTTAGGCATACAATGCTTCAACATTAATTCCTTCAACAGCCTACCTGTACCAATGTCTCTCCACTCCCACTTGACTATGAGAGGTATTTAAAAGTAAAAAAATTAGGGGTATGCAAGATATGGGACTCATAAGACACTGTGAAGAGGGAAGTCAGCAAGGATTGAGAACCTTACTGAGAGATCCCCAACTTCTCAGGGGATCTTGTGACTCAATGTTACTGAGGACAGAGGACATTGCTGAAGATCCCTGACTTCATAGACAATGTTGTGAAGAGGAACTCACCAAGAACTGAAAACCTAAATTGGAGACAGAATTCTCAGGAGATGCTATGACATAAGGTCATTGAGGACTGAGGACCTCACTGTGACACCAACGTATTAAGACACACTGTGACAGGTCATTACTGAGGACTGAGAATCTTGTAGGAATCTCCAGATTTCTCAGAAGACAACATGACAGGTCTCCTAGGAATGAGGACCTCACTGGACATCCCAACTTGTCAGGAGACCCTGTGACAGGAAATGACCAAGGACTGAGAACCTACATGGAGACCCCCCCAAACAGGAGACTCTGTGACAACAGTGTCACTGAGGACTGACAGCCTTGCTGGAAATCCCCAACTTCTCAGGAGACATGAGATAGGAAGTCATTGTGGACTGAAGACATCAATTGAGACCCCCATTTTCTCAGGAGACCCTATGCCAGGAGGTTTCTGAGGACTGAGAACCTCACTGGAGATCCCCAATTTTTCAGAAGATGCTGTGACAGGAAGTGACTAAGACCTAAGAACCACCCTGGAGACCCCTGAGTTCTTAGTAGATGCTGCACAGGAGGTCACTGAGGATGTGAATCTCCCTGGAGATTACAAATTTCTCAGTAGATGATGTGATGAGGAGGTTACTGAGGACTGAAGTACATTGCTGAAGAATGTTACTTCTCAGTTGTTACTGAAAGGAGATCACCCAAGGGTCTCAGACATTTATGGCCATACCTCTCTGAACGAGCCCAATCTCCTCTGATCTTGGAAGCCAAGCAGGGTTGGGCCTGATTAGTACTTGGATGGATTACCACCTGTGAATATTGGGTGCTGTAGGCTTTGGGGTTGGACCAATGGCTCAAGCAGTAGAGTGTCTGCCTTGCATGCACTAACCTAGGACAGAGCACAGTTCAATCTCTTAGTGCCCATATGGTCCCCCAAGCCAGGAGTGATTTTTGAGCACATAGACAGGAGTAACCCATGGACATCACTGGGTCCAAAAGCCAAAAAAAAAGACATTGCTGGAGCACTTGACCTCTCTGAACATGACATCATTAAGGACTTAGGACATTGTTGGAAAATCCCAAACTCTTGGGAGGCTCCATGACAGGAGGAGCCCCGTGGTCTGGGTTAGGCTCTGTGAGGTAAATTTATCATCACCTGCCTCTGGGTCTAAGACAGCATATTTCCTCATTCTTCTATTTGTATTTGGGTCAGTTCACTGCAGCACAAACGTGGCTCTCCTTGTTTATGCATTACTTAAGGCACTTTTTCATATTGTAAAGTGTGTTTGAAAGAGACATGTCATTTCACAAAATGATAGAGCCACATTATTTCCTCAGGTTAAGAAAATAGCAGACAAGAGAAGTGCTACAGTGTTCCAGCACTGTAAACTGAGGTAATACATTTTATGTGTCTGTTCTTAAGTGCTGCTCAACAGAATGAACTGTTTACATAATCTTTTATTATGTCCTGGAGGAGCTAGTTAATGGTGGAATATGGTCCTGTCTCAGGATCTGAAATGCACCAAGGCAGGAGAATGTACTGTCCATTTAAAGGACTCATGTGTACCATCCCGCTACAGATGATGCTGAAATGCGAAATGGAAAAGGTTTTTTTAACTAGAATGTCTGTGTCATAACAAATTAGAATCTTGGAGAGGAAAATATTTTCAGTGTCCAAAGCCTGTGAATCAAAATAATCATGTAGATCAAACTGGAATTCAAATATAACCCAGATAAATTTTCCAATCGTGGATCCCATCTGTCAGAAAATAGAACTCTAGCTCTCACTTAAAATGACTCTTTTAGACTAAGGTCATCTAGCTGTACTGAAATGTCCATTTCAAATGTTATAGTGGCACATTTCATATCGCTCTACTTAAGGTTATGTCAGCCTGGCCCATAAAAAGCTAGTGATTTAGGACCTCAGCTAAATGAGCTGAGCAGAGGGACCAGATGACTGGCTCAGTGCACAGACTCAGGTCCCTTCCCTGCATCCAGCTGGAGAAGAGTCAGGGGCTCAGAGTTAATTTGATGTTAGAGATGAAAATATGTGGATATAGACTATTCTGAGTGAGTCCTTGCCTGCAGGGGATCTAAAGCTGGCCTCCACTGGTGCATGACCTTATATGTACACACCAAGTGGCAAGGGATGTTGGGGATGGAGATTCTTTCACTGCTTCTATCTCAGGAGCAAAAAATACTGCGGGCTATGAGTGGAGAGAATGTGCTTTGGGGATATAAAAATCTGGAGTTTGCTCGTGGTTAGGCATGAGTCAGAGTAGACACTGTGCGAAGCTTCAGGCTATAACCACCTGGGACCTTCCAACAAGTTTTCTTTCCTTGTGCCAGGAGACCTAGTAAATTGCCTGGCCACGTGCACAAAAGCTCCTTTTGCTCTTTGCTGGGTTCTCAGATGAGCGGGATTGAGATACACCCCCTTATACCCCCTGTCTGTGAAGAAAGCAAGTCACTGTCTATTTTGATTTTTATAATAGTAAATGTCCTGTGTTTGGTATTGGATTACTGGTCCCACCCTAATCAATATTTATAATCCACCCTAGGGTGTGATATGGTGAAGGTATTATTGTACTATTTTCTATTTGGTATTCCTCTCCCACTCTAGGGTGTGGCCTGGTTCTCATCTATAAAAGAAGAGGTCTGAGGAAGGCAGGCACTCATTCTTCAAGCTTCCTTGACTAAGCTGCTTTCTTAAGAACAGAAGATTTGTTTCGTATATTGCACTCAAGGCTTTGCTTGAGTACTGGATATCTGAACCTGTTCTTGTACCTTTTCACTGGATCATTTATTGTGCCAATGTGTCAGTGTTTGCATCCAGACCCGTTTCTCAACAGATCCTTGTTTTGGAGTCTGGGGCTCTGATTCTAGGGATTCTGCCACAGTCTGGTGAGATGTTCTTTTCATTGCTTTTCAAGTTCCGCTGACTGGTGAGATGTTCTTTTCAATGCTTTTCAAGTTGTTTTCACCTTTCTGGATTTTTAAGCTTGCAATTCTTTGGTTCAAGGTGATGTCATTTGCTTGGGTTTTAATGAAAGGACCCTGACTTCCTCTCATGCTAATTGTATAATTGCAGTCTTGGTGGCTTTCCTTTTTTTTGTTTTTGTTTTTGTTTTGTATGCATTGTGGGGATCAAAAGAAGACCTGCAAAGCTAAATATCAGAAAGGCATATTTTTGGTGATAATGTGTAGTCAAAGCCCAAACTCTGAGGTTGGTGTTCTGTTGCCTCTACTGGCGCTAGGTCAGTAAAACCGTGAGCAATTGCTCTTGGGTATATTGGCATAAAAATGAATCAAATGATACTGAAATGACCCACTCTGGCAGATCTATAGGATTCTCACCCACCCACCTTCATCTCAGCCTTTTTGAGTGTGGAATGAACCTGCCTCTCCCACAAGGGATAGTTTTTAGGAAAATTAGTAATAACACAGTATTAGAAATGAATTCTTCCATCAGGAAAATATTCAGATTTCAAATTGTGAGCATTTGAATATGGATTACCTCAGTAGAATTAAGAAACCATGCCCAGAGTATGCTCCTTTCCCTCCCCCCCCCTTTTTTTTTGGTTTTTGGGCCACACCCAGTGATGCTCAGGGATTACTCCTGCCTATGCGCTCAGAAGTCACTCCTGGCTTGGGGGACCTTATGGGAACCGGGGGATTGAACCTCGGTCCGTCCTAGGCTAGCGCAGGCAAGGCAGGCACCTTACCTACAGCGCCACCGCCCAACTCCCTCTTTTTTCCTTTTGTATAGAATAATTTGGTACCTGGAGTGACGATGGGTGTGTGGGCCCAATAGGACTCTAACACTGTAGCAGAGACCTGTTTAAGTACTTCTCAGTATTTAAAATGGAAGATGTGATAGCACAGTGCCGTTTGCCTTGCAAACAGCCGATCCAGGACCAAAGGTGGTTGGTTCGAATCCCGGTGCCCCATATGGTCCCCCGTGCCTGCCAGGAGCTATTTCTGAGCAGACAGCCAGGAGTAACCCCTGAGCACTGCCGGGTGTGGCCCAAAAACCAAAAAATAAAATAAAATAAAATAAAATGGAATGGAAGATGTGGGTTGCAGAAAATTCTAAGAATAAAATTAATAGTCTAGATCACTCTGGAAGGAGGAGAGTTTCAGGAGTCACATTGTCTAATGAAATGCTGATAAGGGAAGGGCAGTATACAGACATAAATAGGCAGGTAAAACTACCCAAATTGGATTTCCGGGCGCCCCAGAAGAACTCTGAGGACTAAGGGGATCTCTTCCTGCTTCTGTCTGTCCTGATTTCTTGGAGTTCTCCTTTGAGAACAGAGCCCTGGGAAGCAAACCCAGAAATCATTGCACTCTGAAGCCGCCAGCGCGCCAATGAGTGAGTAAGACCTTGCCGGGTGCAGAGCTTTCCAATTGCAGGGCTG